>VMDO01006268.1:0-71741 GCA_007922755.1 Pedetes capensis | reverse complement strand
ACGAAAAAGAACTATAATCCCTGATGAACATTAATGCAAAAATCTTCAATAAAATTCTTTCAAAACCAAATATAGCAATACATAACAAAGATCACACACCATGATCACTTGGGGTTCATTCCACAGATACAAGGCTGGTTCAACATATGCAAATCAATTAATGTACTTCAACATATCAAGAGAGTTACATACAGAAATCACATGATCATCTTATGATGCTGAAAAAGCCTCAAAGTTCAACATCCCTTCAAGATAAAAATTCCTGAAGAAATTGGGTACAGAAAAAAAAAATAACATCATAAAGGCCAAGAAAACCTATGGCCAACATCATATTAAACAGGGAAAAATTGAAAGCATTCCCTCTAAGATCAGGAACATGACAAGAATGTCCACTCTCTCCTCTCATTCAATATTGTGATTGAAGTGCTAGCTAGAGCAATTAGGCAAGACAAAGAAATAAAAGGAATATAAATAGGGAAAGAAGAGGTCAAACTATCCCTATTCTCAGATCACATGATCTTATACCTAAAGGATCTTAAAAATTCCACTAGAAAACTCTTAGAGTTAATTAGCTCCTTCAGCAAAGTAGCAGGATACAAAATTAATATGCAAAAAGTCACCAACCTTCTTTTACATCAATAGCAAACAAGAAGAACAAGAAATCAAAACAACAAACCCATTCACAGTAGTTCACCAAAAAATTAAATATTTAGGAATCCATCTAACCAAAGACCCTATATACCTCTACAAAGCAAATTTTAAAACATTAAAGAAAGAAATCATAGAAGATACTAAAAGATGGAAGGACGTCCCTTGTTCATGGATCAGAAGAATTAATATTATGAGAATGGCTATACTACCAAAATCAGTCTACAGATGCAATGCAATCCTCCTCAAAATTCCAATAACACACTTCACAGAAATAGAAAAAACAATTCTAAAATTCATATGGAAGCACAAAAGACCATGTGTAGCCAAAACAATCTTAAGCAGCAAAAACAGTGCACGGGGCATCACAATAACTGACTTCAAACTGTTCTACATGGCCACAGTGGCAAAAACAGTTTGGTACTGGCATGAAAGCAGGCATGAAGATCAATAGAACAGAATAGAAGACCCAAATACACACTCACAGAACTACAGCCACCTGATCTTTGACAAAGAGGTTGAAGGTATACTTTGGGAAAAAAATCGCTTTTTCAACAAATGTTTGCTGCTGTCAAGTCAGTGTCCAACTTACAGTGATCCTACTGTGTACAACAGGTGAAACAGTATTATTAGTGCTTCTCTGGTATTCATAGGGTTTTCAATGGATGACTGATATCTGGAAATGCATTGCCAGGTCCTTCTCCCAAGCCTACAGCACTTGGTATTTCCAGGTGGTCTCCCATCCAAGTACTAACTAGGCCTAACCCTGCTTAGCTTCCGAGATCTAAAGGGATCAAATGCCACAGTAGTATGGCTGCAGGCTTTTCAACAAATAGTGCTGGGAAAATTGGATAACCACATGTAGAAGAATGAAAGTAGACCTATACTTCTCAATCTGTATAAGAATCCATTTAAAATTGATCAAAGACCTCAACATGAAACCAGAAACCTTAAAACTACTAGAAGAAAAGATAGGAAACACACTCCAAAACATACGCATAGACAAGTACCTCTTTAACAAGACTCCAGTTGCTCAAGGAACTGCACCAAGAAGCGACAAATGGGATTACATAAAACTAAAAAGCTGCTTACAGCAAAGGAAACAATAGAGTAAAGGGAGAACCCACAGAATAGGAAAAATCTTTGTATCCTACACATTTGACAGAGGACTAATTTCTAGAATATACAAAGAATTTAATAAACATCAGAGTAACAATCCAATAAATGACAGTTCTCAAAAGAAGAAATACAAATAGTCAATAAACACATGAAAAATGCTCAAGATCCCTAACCATTGTTGTTGTTAGTACTGTGGAGTCCGTCTGACTCATAGTGACCCTATGTATGAAATGAAACACTCTCTAACATAGTGCCCGGCATTATTGTCAGTGCTTCTGTGCCATTCATAGGGTTTTCAATGGCAGATTGTTTCAGAGTGGGTTGCCAGGTTCTTCTCCCTAGCCTGCAGCACCTAGTACCCCTAGGCAGTCTCCAATCTAAGGACTAACCAGGCCGACCCTGCTTAGCTTCCAAGTTCAGACAGGATCAGATGCTAGGGTGCTATGGCTGGAGACCCCTAGCCATTAGGGAAATGGAAATCAAAACAGCACTGAAATTCCATCTCACTCCAGTAAGAATAACCACGATTAAAAAACAACAACAAATGCTGGAGAGGATGCAGAGAAAACAGAACACTTTTACACTGCTGGTGAAATTGTAAATTAGTTCAGTCACTTTGGAAATCAATATGGAGGCTTCTTAGAAAACTAAAAATAGAACTACCATATGATGCAGCTATATCACTCCTAGGAATATACCCAAAGGAAGATAAGTTATCATACCACAGGGACACATACCCTTTATATTTAATGCAGCACTCTTCATAATTGCAAGGGTATGAAATCAACCCAATGTCCATCAACAGAGGATTGGATTGAAGAATTGTGGCATACATATGTAACAGACTACTATTCAGCAGTAAGGAACAATGAAAATTGTCATTTGTAGCAAAATGGAACTGGAGGTTATCATTTTAAGTGAAATAACCCAGACTCAAAAAGATAAGTATCATATGTTACCATATGTTCTCACTCACATGCAGGAGTTAATCTACATTAAAGGAAAAAATTGTGTGTGTGTGTGTGTGTGTGTGTGTGTGTGTGTGTGTGTGTGTGTGTGTATTATCAATCATACTTATCTAAGAATTGAAAGTAAAAGTAGACCTGATAAGAGGGGGAGAGGAACTAGTGGAAGAGAATGGATGATGGGGAAGCAGGGAAGTGGGGGTGGAACAAGATAGATGGGTAAGGATGGTGAGAAAAAAATGCAAAAGACAGGATGCAATTCTATGAATATATGAAAAAAAGGAACAACAAAGAAAAAAATCCATCAGGGTATAACCCATGATTGCATACAACTGTTACTACACGTTTAAAATTCCTACTTTTTTCATCTTTCATTTATTCTATTCTGTAAAATGTTTATGAAGATGGAAGTATAAGCAAAACTGATTTAATAGTTGCATAGTGGATACATCACATGACTTATTACTCTGTATCCCACTAACATGTATAAATACTAATAAAAAAATGTCATGACCTGTTGCCTAAATTGCCTCTCACTAGTCCCTATCCTGACATTAGGAATAAGACTAAATTAGAAAAGGACTAATCTTCCCAGGAACAAAGGGATAGCTTCAAATCCCTTTAATCTCAATCTCAACTGTATTGGCATGATCTAGGATTCCTAGTACTCCTAACCTAACTGGCTGCCAGACACAAATGCATACCTTCACTGTAGGAACACACAGTTGGAGCCTCAAGTTAGTTCTACAAATTTTCAAATGCAATCTGGCAAGCTGTAAAAACAACTACACATATAAGAATGTAAGATTTGACCAGAAACCAAGATTAAAAAACAATAGGAGCCAGGCATGGTGGCTCACACCTGTAATCCCAGAGACTAGGGAGGCAGAGCCAGGAGGATCATAGGTTTGAGGTCAGAGGCAGCCAGTATTATTTAGGAAGACCTTGTCTCAAGATAAAAGATTTTTAAAACAGCACTGGGGGTGCAGTCCAGTGGTAGAACACTTGCAAAGTATGTGCAAGGCCCTAAATTCAATCCCCAAGAACCATCAAAACAAAACAAAACAAAACAACAACAAAACAAAAACAAATAGGAAGAGACTTATAGGAGATCCAGATAATGGAGTCATCAGGCCTGGTCTTTAAAATGGCAATGATGATCGAAAGTTTGTGTCCCCCCAAATTCACATATTGAAGCCTTAATCCCCAGTATAATGATATTTGGATGTAGGACCTTTGGAAGTCAAAGGTGGCACCCTCATGAGTGGGATTAGTGCCCACATAAGAAGAGGAATGAGAGAGATGATACCTGCCCCCTCCACTCTGTGAGTATACAGCAAGAAAGGGGTTGCAAACCGGGATGAGGGCCCTCAGCAGGAACCAAATCATCCAGCACCATGATTTTGAACTTCGCAACTTCCACAATTGTGAGAAATAATGTCTACAGTTTAAGCCACCTAGCCTGTGGTATTTTATAGTGATTTGAGCTGGATAACACAATGATTAATGTGTTCAAGGAATTAGAAGACAAGGCTGGTGATTTAGGCAGAGAAGTAGAAACTATACAAATAAATGGAAATTGCATAAACCTAGAAAATAACTGAGATTAAGAATTCAATCAGTTCAATAGCAGATTAGAAACAACCAGTAAACTAAAATATAAGTCTGAAGAAAATATCCAAACTGAAGCAGAGAAAAAGGATGATAAATACAGAATAAAGTAAAAGAGACCATAAAATACATTGTTGAGTGAAGCAAGCAACAATTATGCTTTCTTCTGTATAAGTGGGTTTTCACCTCTGCTCTTTCCATAGCAGTGACTTTTTCAAACAGAGCACATCTAAATCTTAGAAATAATCTATGAACTCATGAAATAGTGCAATGAATGTTGGTGGAACAATAAAAATCCCATGTCTCAAAGGAAGTAATTAACTTTGACCAGAGATATATAAATAAATGAAACTTGTTCTTTTTACCTTTTCCGGGGTTGTTGCTGAAGTTTTTCAAGTCTTACTACAGATGGCTTGTCAGTTGTAGTCCCAACAGTAACATTCAAGTCTGGAGATAAGAATGCTGGATATTCTACTGGTTGTGGTGTAATAACATTTCTGCAAAATGGTAATAAAGTTGACTATTGATATCACACAAAAGTGTACTTCTTAAATCAGTGGTAGCTCTTACTTTTTTTTTTTTTTTTGCGGTACTAGGGGTTGAACCCAGGGCCTCGCACCTGCATGCTTTGCAAGTACTGGACCACTGAGCTGCACCCCCAGTTCATTTTTTTACTTTTTTTTTGAGACAGGGTCTCACTAAGTTGCGCAGACTACGTCTGGTCTCGAACTTGCGATCCTCCTGCCTCCGCCTCCCAAGCCGCTGGGATTACAGGTGTGTGCCACCATGCCCGGCTGTAGCTATTACTTTTGATTCCATCTGGTTTTTGTTCTTTTAGCTCACCTATCCATCTTGCACCATCAAAAGACAGGGCTAAGAAAGAAGACAAGAGTAAGGAATCCTGAGAGAAGTGCTCTCTTGGTTATTCGTCCTGCTAAAATCACGAGCAGCAGGTATGGAAAAGAAAAAAAAACTCAAAGGAAGGAGAAGTAGAAAATATTTGGCTGATACAGCCAAATCTACCTGTCTCCCAAGTACCTCTTTTCTTTAAATGTATTAATTCTATGGAATATATTATATTCTAGGTACTGTATTCATATAGCTATGTAGATTACCTCATTCAGGTTTCATAGCAAACCTGTGAGAATTATTAGATCCTAATTTACTTGTAAGAAAGCCAGGATTAAAGAGATTAAACAACTCCCCCCAATGTTTTATAGCCAAGAAGTGGCAAATCCAATATTTGAACATATTTTCTTTGACTGTAAAGCCCATGTTCTTAAACACTAGTGTATACTATGCATGGTGGAAAATATCTCCAATTCAATATGTCCAGTTGGGCCCAGTGGCCCATCCATGAAATCCCAAAACTCAGGAGGCAGAGGTAAGAATATTGTGATCCAAGGCCAACTTGGGCTACATAGCATGGGATGGACTTCCTATCTCAAAAAAAAAAGACTCAACATGTCCAAAATAGAAGGCAACATTTTCCCATTCTTTAAATATGTTCTTTCTTCACTATTCTCTGGTTCAGGAAGTAACAAGACCAAATATATGGTCCATATATATGAACAACCTCTTTTTCCCCTTCCTTTGCCTTGTCATCTTCCCAGTGTAAACAGTCAATTCTTAATTGCAGGAGCTATAATTAAACATTCAAAATATTTCACAAGCTAATTTGGTCTTCTGTTCCATTAAGTTACTTGGGGAGGGGAGGAGAGAGAGAGAGAGAGAGAGAGCGCGAGCGAGCGAGCGAGCGAGCGAGAGAGAGAGAGAGAGAGAGAGAGAGAGAGAGAGGATTGGCTTGTGCATGCAATTATGGAGGCTGACAAGTCTTAAGACCTGCAGGGTGAGTCAGTAATCTGGAGAGGCAGGAGAGCTGATGATATAATCCTATTGTGTTTCCAAAGACCTTAGAACTGAGAAAGCCAATAGCATAGTTAACCTACAAAGCAGACCAGTTCGAGACCCAGGAAGAGCTAAAGTTTTAGTTTGAGTAGCAGGTATAAAAAAAAATGATGTCTCAGGTCAAAGTGGTCAGGCAGGAGGAATTCCCTCTTACTCAGGGAAGGGTCAGTCTTTTTGTTGCATTTAACTGACTGAACCAGGCCCACCTACATTAGGGAAGGCAATATGCTTTACTCAGCACACCAATTTAAATGTTAATATCACCCATAAACACTCTCCTAGAATAATTTTGGACCAATGTGTGGGCACTATGTGGCCAGTCAAGTTGACACATATCATTAACCATCACAAATCCATCCCCTGTCAATTGGCACCCATATTTGTCTCCTTAAATCATTCATAATCTCCAAATTAAGATAATCATTCTTAGTTCATGATAGCAGCTGAGATTCCATGGTAACTTGATGGCTTACGGTTAAATGCTCAGTCTCTACTAAGGTCCAGTGGCAGGCCAAAGGTATTTCTCAAAAGCACAGTAAGTTTTCTGCAGCGGATAGTAGGGCTATTCCAAACTGTAAGAACCTGTCCTGTGGTTTATCTATAGGGGCTTGCTAAAGACTCCAAACAGCATCTCCACTTGTCATTGACAAGTAAGGCACCATTGGATCTCTTGGATCACATAGACTAAGTGAGAGAGCAGCTGGCATAGCAGCCTTAATCTGTTAGAGAGCCTTCTCTTGCTGTGGCCTTCAGTCCAAACCAATACCTTTTGGGGTCACTGGGCTTTACATGTAAATGAAGTAATCATAGTAAATAAATTGGGTAGTTTTTATTTTTATCCTATTCAGTAAATAAAGGACAAAGAGCCTAATCCCAAAGTCACACAGCTAGAATATGGCAGAACCAGGATGTGAGCTCATCCAGTCTGACTCTAGGGCCTAAACTCTTAGTCATCATTTCTTTCCTCTGCCTACTCTACTAGCTCATTTTCCACTGAACTTCTCCTTGCTCCCAGGTTCTCAGCCACTCACAGCTAACTACTGTCCACTGTCTGCTCACAACTAACTATTCCTCCGTGGCATCTTGCTCTTTGACGGATACGCCCTTCATCCCTTAAATACCACCATTTTTCTAAATCTTACTTCATGTTTTCTTTTATTGACAGTTACTTGATAATACTTTCCTCCTAACTCCCTTGAGAAGAATTATAAACTCCTTGGCTGTCCTGTAGGTCATTGTGATTGGTTCTAGAAGGGCTCCTATCGCATTTGCATAATAATAACAGTTATTGTTATATTTTGCATGTTACTTTTTCATTAAACCATGAACTCCAGGAACCAAACCTCATTTATTTTTATATTTGTGATGGCCTCGGGATATTGCAGACATTTAGTAAATGTTTAGTGAGTCAATGCATGAAGAAACAGAAAACAATAAGAAAAAATTCAACTTTACCATTTTCATAAACTACCAATATCAAAACAATAAAGTATATTTTTAACATTTTTTTGGACAATAACTTTCTTTTCAGGATCTGGTCTAAGAGCATAATGAAAGCAAATGACACAGATTAGTACATAAAAATGTTCATAGCCACATGGATATACAGTAGTGTAACAAGGGCTTAAAAGCTGCTTTCACTAATAAGATCATAGGAAAATTAACTACTACTTCAGAACACAATATCCCATCCTATACCTAATTCCTTCAATCCCATTTCAGATTTTTAAAATTTCTTATTCTTGGATAACATTATAGAATAAATCACTTCCTCCAATGCATTTTTCCCCCTGTACTTGGGGGTTGAACCCAGGGCCTCACACAAACTTTGCAAGTGCTCTTCCAATGGGCCATACCACCAGCTCATTTTTATCTTTATTTATTTATTTTTATTTTGAGTCAAGATCTTGCTAAGTTACACAGACTGCCCTGGCCTTGAACTCATGATCCTCCTCCTTCTGTCTCCCAAGTTGCTGGGGTTACAGGAGTACACTACTACACCCAACAAGGTGTACATTTTTCTATAAAATATTTTAACTATTGAAATTTCAAGATTGTTTTGCATACTGTATTTTAAATTACTTTTTAACTGCCAATGACTTTTTTTTTACCATAGTCTTTTACTGATGATTTGGAAGTAACAATTAGAGGAGTGTGAAGGTAGAGGTAACATTACTATATTGCAGAACAGAAAACTGACAACTATTAGACACTTTGATCTTAAAAATCCCTCACCTCTTTTCCCAAAGGAGTATCTCACTGGAAAGCTTTCCTTATTAAGCTACCTCCCCTTCCTCTCCTTAAGACATGAATGAGGCACTCTCTCTCTTCTTATCTTCAGATCTTCTCACCTCCTTTTTCCAGAGTGACACACAGAAATTCAAAATTTCTCCCACTTTCTGAAGCAATACAATTCAGTGGTCCTTTACCTTGGAGTCTAGCCCATTCTGGCCAAACCCTCAACTTTTGTTTTGTTTTGTTTATGCCGATACTAAAGGGTTGAAACCATGGCTTTGCACATACTTTGCAAGTGCTCTATTACTGGGCTGCATATCCCACCCCTCAGCCCATTTTTAATTTTTTTATCTTGAGACAGGGTCTTACTAAGTTACATAGGCTGCGTCTGGCCTCGAATCTGCAAACCTCCTGTGTCCACTTCCCAAGCTGCTAGGATTTCAGGCATGAGCCACTATATCCTGCCTAAGGCTTCTTAAGATAACTAAAAGACTCCATCAACACGTTTAAATGCCATACTAATTAAATTTAAGACACTTACGTCACGGGATCTTTTCTTTCTGGAGGCGGTGCAACATTCATAAACATAGAAGGCTCAATGACTTTTTGAAGAGGTTTTAACTGAAGAAAAATGTAAGTACAGTTTAGCGCTATTTAGTTACAACTCATCCTAATAACTAATCTCCTAGGACAATGGTATAGTCTTTAAATAACACATATAAGGAGAAAAGGAATAAAGGAAGGAACTTAATTTGTTAGATACCAAATATTTGTCAAGTATTTTATACCTTTATCTTATTTAATACTCTCAATAAACCTATGAAGTAGGTAACTGTACCTGTTTTACGGATGATACCAAAGATCAGTAATTTGTTCAAGGTTACACAATAAGCTTGAGAGTCAGAATGTGAATCAAGTTTTTGCTATCCCAGTGTGGTGCTCTTTTTACAATAGTAGGGCACTATATCACTGAAAGGTTACAGGCATAAGATCTAGTCGAACTTTTATTATATATCTCATTTTTTCCATACAATACCTTTGTTACTTGTTTTTAGTCGATTTCACCTACATAAAATAATACTTGCTTGTTTTATCTGTACCGGATCTATCTTGTTATGAATGGCTACATTTATATGTTGTATTTGGACACAAAACCTACCTCTGAAGTTGCTGTTCATAAGCTATGACTGTCAAAAAAAGGAATGAAAGATTAGGGGTTCCTAATTCATCATTAGAAAATAAAGAAAATAGGCAGAAAAAAAAAAGCTGAGAAGGAAAAAGAGGTCGCTCCCTGTGGCTTCCATCAGTATATTACTTATGGTACTTCTGATTGAAAATGTATTAAAAATCATTATTATATGCCATTGGTAAAATTTTAAAACATAGGGATTTCTTGGTTAACATAGTAGCTGACTCATGCAATAAGACTGATGTCCCCTGCCTGGCATGGTGGCGAACACCTGTAATCCCAGTGGCTTGGGAGGCGGAGACAGGAGGATCGCAAGTTCGAGACCAGAGGCAGTCTGCGTAATTTAGTGAGACCCTGTTTCAAAAAGTAAAAAAATGGGCTGGGGGTGCATCTCAGTGGTCCAGCACTTGCAAAAGCATGCAAGCGCAAGGCCCTGGGTTCAAACCCCAGTACCAAAAAAAAAAAAAAAAAAAAAAAAAAGACTGATGTCCCCTGATGTCTCAATTACTACTCAAACACACCCAAGAAGTTAAAAAAGAGCAAAATTTTGAAATGAAAGATTATATACAATGAAACAGTTTCCCTTATATCAGAGGTTATCAAAAGATATAGTGAATGTCTAAACTTAAAAAATCTTATTCCAGTAAAAATTTATTATAGAACTGCTTCTGAAAGTGGCAAGAACAACTGGATATGTGTGTTTAAAGCCAGAAGGATATTTAGAGGGTGATTAATGGCAATGTTGCCTGCAGCAATAGCCCTGTGGCATTGGATCCCATCAGACCTCGGAAGCTAAGCAGGGTCAGCCCCAGTTAGTGCTTGAATGGGAGACTGCCTGGGAACACCAGGTGCTACAGGCTTGGGAGACTGACCTGGCAACCAACTCCCCAAAAATCAATCCACCATTGAAAACCCTATGAACAGCAGAGATGCACTGACAATAGCGTTTTGCCTGTTGTACACAGGGTTACTATGAGTTGGATACTGACTCGACGGCACCTAACAACAACAACAAAGATGGTAATGTGTCTTTCCTGTGGTAATTTTTTAAAAATTGAAAGAGTGTATTTTTCATCATTTTTCATATCTCATTTATTAGCAACATTAATGGGACTGGATTTTTAAATGCCCCAAAGGTATAATAACACCTGGGGATATTAAGAGTTCTTAAAACATTTGGTGAGAGTTATATATTAGTACAACTTTTCTAGGACAATTTCTTATAAAGGTCATTGTTTTGGACAATAATTTCATTTTCAGGAATCTGGTTTAAGGGCATAATGAAAGAAAAGGACACAGGTTAGTACACAAAAGTGTTCACAGCAACATGGATATACAGTAGTGTAAGAATGACTTAAAAGCTGCTTTTGCTAATAACCACTGACTTATCACTTGGACACACAAAGTAACTAAAGCCAAGATAAAAGCCTGGCATCTATACCTTCATTTTGTATCTATCTGTTTTACTTTGCATTAGATTCCTGTTCAATTCTTCATGTAGGCATGTTAATTATTTAAGGAGTGTCTGTCAAAATTTGTAGGAACATTGGATTGCCAGCTTTTACACTGTCCTGTCCAAGATCCCCTGGAGTGGCACCTAGAAGTCTCCTGACATTGTCCTAAACTTGCAGTTACCTTGGGTTTCAGGATCAATGGAATGTCGTAGATAGGTCACTTCATGATGAGATCACTCCCTAAGTGGCAGCAATTACCCAATCATGGAAACTGAGGCTTCACTCAATAAGCAGGGGCAATCATCTATGGGAATCAGATTGTCCTACCAAGCAGTAAGGACTTCTCTAGAGCCACCTTGCAGAACCAGACTATAGTTTAATCAAGACTGCTTAGTTAGGTACACTTGTCAACCCCTGTCACATTTTTTCCTTTACTTAAACCAAAAACTCATGTCAGTACCCTAAAGATGGGCTGAGATGCTTGATCTCCTTGGTCTTTCCAACATATCATACTGACAGTTAAATTCCTTTCTTGCCTTTCCACTATTACTTTTTTGTTTGTTTTCTTGGGTGAGTGACTGGACCTAATTGGTTGGGGCCTCCCAGAGGTGGGTAATCGCAGTGAACATTCTAATAACAATAGTGAACTTGAGGAGCAAGTCAAAGCTGGGAAGATACCTTCTTTGGGTATATTACTTTCAAAGAATCAAAGAGGGTTTGAAGAACACCAGATGCCAAAAATAACTATGGGTAAAAAGAGGATCTATGGTCAGAGCACAAAATATTATCTGAATAACATCAATAACTCCAGTTTAGTTTTGTTTTGTTTTAAGACAGGGTTTCACTATGCAGCTCAGGTCATCCTCAAACTTACAATCATCCTACCTTTGCCTCCCCAGTGCTGGGATTACAGGATTACCATAACCATACCTGGATCAATAACTCTACTAAATATTTTTAGATGTAAAAATCCATACTTATTGAATATTTAAAATAATTTTGTTTTTGATTACATAAACATATTGTTGTTACTAGGTGCAATCAAGTCAGTATCTGACTCATAGCGACCCTACGTACAACAGGCAAAACACTATTGTTAGTGTTTCCCTGCTATTCATAGTTTTCAATGGCCAATTTTTTTGTGGTGGGGGAGGTAGATTGCTGGGTCCTTCTTCCAAGCCTATAGCACCTGGTGTTCCCAGGCAGTCTCCCATCCAAGTACTAACCAGGCCCGACCCTGCTTAGCTTCCAAGATCTGACCGGAGCAGATGTCACAGTGGTATAGCTGCAGGCACATAAACATAGAGATATAACAAAAAAGTGATTTTTATAATAAAGACATTCTGAATGAAAGACCATAATTTAAAAATGTGTAAGCAAATAATAGTAAAATTATATATGTGTGCATACATATGTTGTTGTTGTTGTTAGGTGCTGTCAAGTCAGTGTCTGACTCATAGTGACCCTACGTACAACAGGTGAAATACTATTGTCAGTGCTTCTCTGCCGTTCATAGAGTTTTCAATGGCAGACTGATTTTGGGGAGTGGGTTGCCGGGTCCATCTCCCAAGCCTGCAGCACCTGGTGTTCTGAGGGGGTCTCCCATCCAAGTACTAACCAGGCCTGACCCTGCTTAGCTTCCGAGATCTGATGGGATCGGATGCCACAGGGCTATGGCTGCAGGCTGTGCAAATATATAAATATATATAAATATATGCACATACACACACATGTATGAGGGGCTGGGAAAAAAGTCCATATGCCTCAAAGTCAGAAGGCAGAGTAGCATTCTTTTTAAAAGACTTATTTTTTAAAATGTATCAAACTGGAGAAACAGAGGTTCAGAAGAGAATGATTTAACTGAAGAGCTAAAATAGAATTTAAAAAAAAAAAAAAGAGGGGAACTAACCTGATGTGAAAATCCATAACCAAAGTTTCCATAGGAGAACATAAATTCCACCTCCATCCTGCAGATAAACTAAATATGTGGAAAATTTATTTTATTGTTTGATAGGAATGACATTTTACTGGGGAAGGGATGGCTAGTGATATTTTTACTTCACAAATTCTTTAAGTTAGAAAAGCCAAAGCATAAATCTTCTGAGTTTAGAAAAGAAGCCTTTATATGAGATGCTTCTATAGAAGAATCTATTTAGTTCCTGAAATGTTAGAACCTTTCCTGTTAGAGTTCAGTAATACGATATGACTAAAATATGTAAAGTATCAATTTATAATTATTAATGGATTATGCTAAGATTCTAACACATATATACATATACAGTGGTACCTGGCACTCAGGCACAATCCATTCTGGAAGGCTGGTAAAATGCTGATCAGTTCAAGTCCTGAATATTTTTCCCATAAGAAATAATGTCAATGTACTTATTGGTTCTGGCACCATGCTGAATGGCTAATTCAGACACATGTAGCCCACTCATATACTTAGCAATAAGTTTCTTTTTAAATTTAATTGTTGTCCTTACTACTTTCTTCTTTCCTTCACTTTCAGTGTTAGAAAGTTTCTTGGGTGCCAGGATGATCATATAGTATACGTATGTATGTGTATGTAAAAACAAACAAACAAACAAACAAAAAAACCATGAGATTGTTAACACAGCACTAGGATAGCTCTTTACTGATTAAAATTGACCCACAAAGTGATGATTTCCCTTTTTTTTCACCTGGAAGCATCACAGGTAAGTGTGGCATCTCATACAGGTTTTACCATGATGGCTGTGTGCTGAGCAAATGGTATACTGGTCGAGGGCCAAAATGTTTGAGCCTGGAGCAGTTCGAGTGCTGTAGTACCACTGTGCATGTATATGCATGTTGTTGCTATTAGGTCTAACTCATGACAAACTTATGTACAACAGAACCAAACACTCCCTAACACTGTGCCATGCCCAGCACTATGCCAGTGCTTCTCTGCCATTTACAGGACTTTCAATGGCTGATTGTTTTTTCAGGATTGTTTTGGGAGTGGGATGCCAGGTCCTTCTCCCATTTTTAGGTGCTGGGTGTTAAACCCAAGGCCTCAGAGAGCACAGAGCAGTACTCTACCAAATAAACTAAACCCCAGACCCCATATATGTATGTACGTATGTATATGTATTTATATAGATATACAGACACATACACATACATACACACATATGCACATACATATACATGTATGTATATAATTAAATATATATAAAATATATAATTTTATATATTGTTGTTGTTAGGTGCCGTCGAGTCGGTATCTGACTCATAGCGACCCTCATAGGGTTTTCAATGGCTGTTTCGGGATTGCCTTGGGAGTGGATTGCCAGGCCCTTCTCCCATTTTTGCGGTGCTGGGAATTGAACTCGGGACCTCAGAGACTGCAGCGCAGCGCTCTACCCACTGAGCCAAATCCCAGCCCCATTTTATATATAAGTAATATAATAATATATAATAGTACATAATATATTATATATAATAAATATATAATATACAATAATATATAATATGTAATATATATTATATAAGTATATAATATATAAATAAATGACATAATATAATATATAATATATATTTTTATATATAAGAATATATATAAAATAATATATATAATGTGTATATATAATTTTACATATAAATATAATTAGTTATTTACTCACATTCCTCTCACCTCCACTTCCACTTTCACATAAAATGTTGGTTTAGACAAGTGATATCCCCTCTCTGAACCCCAGGTTGCTTATGTATGAAATAAAGGAGAGTGTCAGAGGTAATGACTATATGACTCTTGCCTATATTTTGGACATGAGATGGCACAAGTCTCTCAGAATAGAAGACCAATTAATCAAGCTAATAATTGTTAAGTAGTTAAAAAGAAATTAAGAACTGTAAACAACTCTTCAGAAACTCCTCAAGGAGAAAAATAACATTTTTCAATTCAACAGTGACACTCCTGAGACTTTGCAAAGAAGCAGCCCAGAGGCATTTTACTTTCTCACTCAATGATTTCTAATTTTCTCTTTCACAATATAGCAGAAAGATCACAGCTTTAAAAAAAAAGTGGGGTGAATATTTTGTGAGCAAAACTTTCTACTTAACATTTATTTAGTAATTCAAACAGTGACTATTAGGGTAACAAAAAAATGAACAGTAACAGAGTAAAGTTCTAGGAAATGTTAAGAAAATATTCCACATGCACAAAACTTAGGAACAGTAATGTTCTTACTGCATTTCTATGTGACATTTGTAAATCTTCAGTAAAGCACCCTTTCTAAAAAAAAGTAATAACAAAATTCTTAAATATAGAATTATTCATGCAATTACCTACATATTTTCTAAACTATATTATGATAGATATCAGGTAGTGATTTTTCAAATGTACATATGAATCTAATAGCTAAAATGTAAATGTAATGAATTTTCAGTAAGAAAAAAATCCAGGTCCAAGTAACAGAAATAAATGTTAATATTTATGTTTGTTTCATATTAAAACGTTTCTGCTCATTACAATTCCCCTTTTATAAGTCTTAGAGCAACTGCCATGCCTATACTCTTTTTAGGGGGTTACTTAAGCATAAATCTACATGATAAACTTGACTCCAGACAGGACAGAATCTCTCTTTCATCCCCTGGGGACTGTTGTTGTTGTTGTTGTTGTTGTTAGGTGCCGTCAAGTCGAGTCCGACTCATAGCGACCCTATGTACAGCAGATCGAAACACTTGCCGATTCTGTGCCAGGCAAACCATCTTATTTATGTTTAAGGGACTGTTAGGATCTTTTAAATCAGGTAAATCTTTGGTATCTTTTGTCACCACTGGTGGTCATCTTTGTTGTCCTCTGGGTTAGCCAACATAATCCCAAGGTTCCCTTTTTCCCATCATTGTCCACTACTCTAAAGTCCACGGTTAACAAACACCCTTACATCTAATGCTTCATGGAATATTCTTTCTACCTCTCTGCTTTACCTGAGACCTGGATCACCACAGAGGACATAACAATTCCCTTATAGACTCCTCAAGTGAAGGTCCTCCTTCTCCAACAGCCCACCCATATCAAGGTCAGAGGTAGAACAGCATCCTCCACACTTCCCTAAGTTGATTCCAAATCATACTATCTCATGCAAGAATAAAAAGTGTTCCTCTTTTAAGCCTCGCACTATATGGTGATTCTATTGTTTTTCAGACATTTGGGTCACTAATCTTCACTTAGTGAAAATTTTGTTCCTAATCTGAGTTTGAAGGCAGATAATAAAAAAAAGGAGTTCATCAGATATGTTGAAGCACAATAACAAACATCAACTGGACAATGTGGTACCAGTGAAAAAATTGATTTTTACACATACCTGAATTACTTCATAAAGATGTACTTCAATACTCCCTAAGGAGACAGGATGTTTTCCTGTACTGCTTTGTTCCATTAGCTCTAATAAAATATTATTCCGTGTATCTTCTTGACGTCTGGGAACCTCAATATCAAAATATATATAGAAAAAGAAGCACTGAAATTTCAGCCTGAATTTCAGATATCATTTCCAAAAAGTACATCTATAAGTTATAATATGTGCTATGTTACATTATTAGTTTTTGTATGTCATTAGCTTTATAACTTTTTCAGCTCAATCATATATACTCTAATATCAACAAAAATCAGGATCTTGTTTGTCTCGTGATAGTTATGATCTTTTTAAATCATCTGTTGCCTACATTCTTTTTAACTCTACACAAATATTCACCCTCAACACTCTAGTGAAATTACATTATCAAAGGTAATCCAATATCTAATATGAAATAATACCTAATATGAAATCCAAACAGTCCAGGTAATCCAAATACTTTTATTGGTAATTTTAATGTATAACTTAATGGGTTTCATTATGGCATTTCCATATATACATTTTGTTGCACACTGCTCACATAACTTCCCCCCTTACCCAATCATGACCCTCCTTCTCTATCCCCTGCCCACCAATGGTCTCCTTTCTACTTGTATGTCTTTTTGTGAGAATATTTATCTATATACGTGCACCCCAATTTGGATATAAGTCCAAACCTTTTTCTATAGTGATCTACTTTTTTACATTCTCAGCAGTATTACATGAATGATCTAGTCTGTTCACATTATTGCCAACCTTTGGTGTTATTACTATTACATATATTCTTTTTATTTTAGCTATTCTAGTAGGGTTTTTTAATCTCCCCCCTTTTTTTCCACCATACTCATTAAGTTGTGCGGTTTACATTGAGATTGACCTCTCCCCCTTCATCCTTCCACATTGACCCTCCTCCCCCAACCCATCTTCTCCAATCATCACTTCCCTCTGCTAGTCCTTCCCTCCTTCTAATACCCTTTCAAGTCTTTATTCTTTAACTTTTTGATAAAATATATACAACTGCCTGAATTTGAAACTTCTCCCAACCTTTTACTCTGTAGCATGATATCATTATTGTATAACTTTGAAAATTTATAGACAGTTTTCCTAATTAGAAACAAATCTTGTTCCACCCTACTCCCATGACAGATGTCATGCTTTTTTTTTTTTTTTTTCCAGATTGAGTCTCATTGTGTAGCCCAGGTAGCCTCAAACTCATGAGACTGCTTAGCGTTATGTGTTTATCTTCCCCTGAGAAATGAGAAAAGGGGAAGGTAATCCCTGTGTGCCAGCATAATGATTAGGAAAGTGGGCTCGGTTCTTCAGCAATTTGCCATCTAGATTATTAGAACCAGTCTGCCTGCTAGAAAACCACAAATGCTAAATAAAATATTAAATAGGGTCAAAAATAAGTTAAGCCAGTTGGGAAACAAAGCATCATGAATGAGAATCAGCAGAAACAGACCCACAAAAATTTCAAGTATTGTAATTTTAAAGAACTATTCTTCCAATGTTTAAAGGGATACAAAGCTAGTAGAAAATATATTCTTAGCATAGGAAACTATAAAAATGATTTAGAAAACCTGAAGAACTAAATAGAACCTGTAGAAATTAAACCTAAAATAATTGAATAAAATACTCAATGAACTGACACAACTACAAACTAGATATATTTTAAGAGAATTAGTGAACTGGAATAAGGATTCAAGAAATTGTTTGTTTGTTTGTTTATTGTGGTACTGGGGTTTGAACACAGAGCTTTGTGCATGTCTGACAAGCACTTTATCACCAAGCCACACTCCAAGCCCTAAGGAATTATTTAGAATCCAAGGCAGAGAGACAAAGTTATAGGAAAAAACAATCCTTAAAGTTTAAAGTACACGGAAGACAGTGTAGGAATATCTAACATACATTAATCAGAGTTCCAAAAAAGAAAATACTAGATCAAGAAAATGGGCTAGGTAGGCACGAGCTGTAGAAATAATAGCTAAGAAATTGCCAGAACTAAGCCAGGCGAGGTGGCACATGCCTGTAATCCCAGCGGCTCATGAGGCAGAAGCGGGAGGATCGCAAGTTCGAGACCAGAGGCAGCCTGCGCAATTTAGTGAGACCCCGTCTCAAAAAAAGTAAAAAAAAAAAAAAAATTGGCTGGGGGTGCAGCTCAGTGGTCCAGCACTTGCAAAGCATGCAAGCATGAGGCCCTGGGTTCAACCCCCAGCACCGCAAAAACAGCACCGCAAAAATAAATAAATAAATAAAACAAGTACTGTTATTATATTAAGTGTAACAGACTAAATGATATAATTAAAATATAAAGATTTTTTCAGGCCAAATTTAAATAATCCAATTACACTCAGTTTACAAATGGTAGATATAAAACATAATGTAATTTATATTTTCTAATATAATATTCTATTTCACCTAGACTTTCAAATTTTGGCATAGAGTTATTTGTGGTATTCTCTTATGATTTTTAAAATGCCTCCATACTTATAACTCCAAATTTTGCATAATTTTCTTATTGAGACTTAAGAAAATGTATCAGTGTTAATTTTATCAATAACTACCTATTGTTTTTTAACATTTCTATTGTAAATAATTTAATTTTTTCTCTTTATTAATTTATCCCTTCTGCTTTTCTACTGTCACCTAAGTTCTAAAATGTAATGTAAATTTAGTTTTCACTTGTTTCTCTCCCTTATCCTCTTTTCTTCCCTCCCCCTCTTACTTTTACCTTCCTATTAGATTTTTATTTTAGTGGTTGCTTTATGAATTATGATATGTATTTTTAACATACAAAATTATAACTTGAATTAAAATTATATCACATCACATAAAATAGTATAATACCATTTCACTTCTTCATCCTTTAGGGTATTATTGCCACATATTTTACATCTGCATATCTTATCTATCTTACTATCAGATGTCATTATAATAGTCTTTTGGAGAATGTATTTTAAATACTCTTGATTTTTAAGCCATCAATACATTCCAACCAAATAAACAGGAAACAAATAAAGGCATATCAGAGTGAATCTGTATTTTCACCCACACATTTACCATTTCCAGAGCTCTTTATTCCTTCCTGAGCATCTAAGCTTCTCTATGGGATAATTTCTCTCCAACTTGAAGATTCCTTTGATGCTTATTATACTGCAGGTGATCCAACACAAATTCTCTTGGGTTTTGTTTTTCCAAATCTTTTTGATGAATATTTTCATTGGATATAGAAATCTAGACTTTTTTTTTTTTTTTTTTTTTTTTTGCGGTACTGGGGGTTCAACCCAAGGCCTTGGGCTTGCATGCTCTGCAAGTGCTGAACCACTAGTTGCACCCCCGGCCCATTTTTTTACTTTTTTTGAGACAGGGTCTCGCTAAATTACACAGACTGCCTCTGGTCTCAAACTTGTGATCCTCCTGCCTCCACCTCCCAAGACGCTGGAATTACAGGTGTGTGTCACCACGCCCAGCCTTGGATATAGAAATCTAGACTTTCTCCTCAGCACATCAAAGATAGCGTTCCCATGATAGGCACCTACTATTATTGTAGTTTACCTGAATGAAATGTGTTTATTCACTCTGGCTGCCTTTATGATTTTCTTTTTGTTAGCCAGATTGGTGGCATGCACCTGTAGTCCCAGCTACTCAGGAAGCTGAGGGAGAAGAATCACTTGAGCCCAGAAGTTCAACATCATCCTGGACAACACAGTGAGACATTAGTTTGTTCTCTTTATCTTTGATTTTCAGAGATTTGCATATAATAATTTCTGATTTATTCTTCTTGAGGTTCACTGAGTTTCTTGAATCTGTGGATCGATGTCTTTCATCAATTTGGACAAGTTTGGCCATTATCTCTTTAAAATTTCTATTTCTCTCCTTCTGGGACTAAATTACATATTTACAATTGAATGATAATGTACCACTAGTGTTTCTTCCATTTTTTAAATCTTTTTTTCTTTCCTTTTTTTTTTTTAACATGCATTTCCCCGTACATTGTTCCCACTCACTTCCCCCTTATCCTCCCATGATTAAATCTTTTTTTCTGTCTGGGCTTCAGTTTGATTTCAATGATCTGTCTTTGAGTTCATAACACCTTTCTTCTGGTCTGTACAGAATGCTTTCCAATGCTTCAAATGAATTCTTCATGACACATATTGTATTTTTTAGATCTAAATTTTGCATTGGTTTTCAGTTTCCATTTTCTTTGAAATTCCCATTCTGACTCTATTTTATTAATGTGTTTCATTTTGACAAACTTATGATATTTTAAAGATCCTATCTACTAATTTGAGCTTCTAGGTCATTGTGGGTTTACTTTTAACTATTTTAATTTTCCTATAAATAGTAATTTGTGGGGCTGGGATTTAGCTCAGTTGGTAGAGCACCACTCTGCAGTTTCTGAGGTCCCGAGTTCAATGAGCCCAGCACCGCAAAAATGGGAGAAGGACGTGGCAATCCATTGCCAAGGCAATCCAGAAACAATCAGCCATTGAAAACCCTATAAGGGTCGCTATGAGTCAGACACGATTTGACAACACCTAACAACAACAACATATAGTAATTTGTATTGTTCAGTAAACATTTAGAATGATAGACTCTGGATTTTGATATCCGCCTCTAAAAAGTATTAAGTTCTTTCCTTGTTGTTGTTAGGTGCCGTCGAGTCGGTATCTGACTCATAGAGACCCTCATAGGGTTTTCAATGGCTGACTGTTCCGGGATTGCCTTGGGAGTGGATTGCCAGGCCCTGCTCCCATTTTTGCGGTGCTGGGAGTTGAACTCAGGACCTCAGAGAGACTGCAGCACAGCGCTCTACCCACTGAGCCAAATCCCAGCCCAACAACAAGTTCTTTCCTGGAGTTGATTAATTCCTGGAATGTCACGATAATCCTTTGGAGGCTTAGTTTAAGCATGAGTCTATTTTGGTTTTTGTCTTTGGCCGTAAAATTTAACTCATATTCTTCAGACATAGTCTTTACTTTTATGATTTGGACTTACTGGGATCTCAGCTATGTTAGACTTTTCATCACTATGACAAAGTATCTGAGAAAACAAAAGATTAAGGATTTATATTGGCTTATGGTTTCATAAGTTCTAGTCTATCATGGTGGGGAGGGTGTGGGAGAACAAAGCAGCCCACATCATGGTGGCCAGGAAGCAGGGAAAGAATGCCTATGCTACCTGGCTTCTCTCTTCCACCTTTTTTTCCATCTGGTCATCCACCTTATTGGATGGTGCTGCTTACATTCAGGGTGGGTCTTCTCCATTTAGTTAACCCTTTATAGAAATATTTTCATAGAAATGTGCATAAGTGTGCTTTACTACTTTCCTAAGAATCTCTCAATCCAATGATGATTAACTATCACAAGAATAAAGCATGATTAAGTATCTTATTAACTCAATACTGGAAATATTCAGTGGGGTCTCCCCACTTTAACTGAGTCAGACTCTAAATTTATAACTTCTGAAATCTTTATTCTATTCTCAGCCCTCCAGTATCTATTCTCTATAATTTCTCCTAGAGGCTTCCTCTGTACATGCAAGTCTGTTCCCTCAGCAAGACCTTGAGTAGAACACCTATGGAGGTTTCTGGAGCTCCTTATCTGCTATTCTCTCCTAGTACCCTGCTCTACATTATTACAGCCAATTAAGAGACCTAAATTGCCATCTCTACTTTCTTTGTTCACCTTCTGTTCCCTCCACCCAGCAAATATGTCACTCTTTGCTCAGGCTTCACTTCCCTGTGCCCTAATTACTTCCTGACAGAAAAGTACTGAAATGAGCTAACCTCTTGTGCTTCCCTTAAGAATTATAACCTTCCTTTTTCTAATGTCCAATGCTAGAAAATAGTTCCTTTATATATTGTACTTAGCATCATAGTTGTTTACAACAGAGTAAATCTAATACCAGCTATTACAGCATGGTCACATCCAGAAATCCACTACTATTCATTCTCCAATATGAAATTTTTTGCTTTGCTTTGTTTTGAGACAGAGTCTTACTATGTATCCCAGGCTGGCCTCCAACTCACAATCCTCCTGCCTCAGCTTCTTGAGTGTTAGGATTATCAATCTGAGTTTTAACATCACTTATTCAACAGCTTTCTGGAACAATTACACTAAATTAATTTCACTGACTTTTCCTTTATAATTATTGGTTTAAAACTTCTAACTTAAATGTATGTTGTAAGTTTTAGCAAACTGAAGTCTTAAAGTATATATAAGACAACTTAATTTTATCCTAATTCTACAGGGCATAGTTTTAAAAGCCAAACAATTCTAAAATGGTTAAAACAAAGAAAGTACTTTTTGTTCCCACATGCATTAATCATGTTTTTTTAACTTTCTGTATTTTATGACATTTTAATCTGTATTTTTTTTTGTTTTGTTCATTTTATTTTTGAGACAGGGTCTTCCTATGTATCCTAGTCTGGCCTCATACTTGAAATTCTCCTGCCTCATTCTCCAAAGTGCTGGTATTACAGATATGTGCTACCACAAGTGGCAGTTTTTATTTTTTTGAAAAGCAGTGGTTGTATATACTGTATTTATGAACTACAACGTGATGTTTTGATATACAGGGACATTGTGGAATGATCAAATCACAGCAATTAACATATCCATCACCTCTATTTTTATCATTTCTTTGTTGTGAGAACATTGAAAATCTTCTCTCAGCTATTTTGAAATATACAACACATTGTTATTAAATAACTTAGTCACTGTGCTGTGCAATACAATACTAGAAGTTATTCCTCTTATCTAACTGTAACTTTGTACCCATTGACTAATATTTCTTCTTTCCATGTTTACTTCCTCCCCACTTCCCTCAGTCTCTGGTAACCACTGTTCGACCCTCTATTTCTATAAATTTGGCTTTTTTATACTCTACATATAAGTGAGATTATTTGGTATTTGTCTCTTGGTACCTGGCTCATTTCACTTAACACAATGTCCTCCCATTCATCTATGTTGTTACAAATGAGAGGATTTCCTATTTTTTAAGGCTGAATAGTATCTCACTGTGTATATATACCTCATTTTTAAATCCATTCATACACTGATGGATACTTGGGTTGTTTCCCACTCTTGGCTACTGTGAATAATGCTGTGATAAATATAGGAGCACAAACATCTCTTCAGCATATTAATTTCAATGCCTTTGAGCATATACACAGTAGTAGGATTGCTAGATCATAATTCTGCTTTTAGGGGTTTTTTGAGGAATCCATATTCTATATGGTTTTATAAAACAGCTATGTTAATTTATAATGTTTTAACATTGCTGGAGGAGAAACTTCCCTTCTCAGAGATATCTAATTTCTAGACATAGCAAAGCCTCAGCAGGCAGCACATCTTTCATAAGAAAGTCATGTAAATCCAAGTCTACATCCCCAAACACATCATTAACCAACTCTCACATACCAAGTTAATATTTTTCCTCCCTTCAATCATTCTGCCTTGCCTTGTTTTTAACCACAGACACCTCAATAAAGTCTTTAGCTTAAGATTCTCCACCACTCCTGTCTTCTGCCTCTTGACCATGCTCATACTGCCCCTATGGCCCTTAGTGGTTGTCATGCCCTCTTCCCTTGGAAAGTGTAAATGCTGTATTCTTTTCTCAGTGGCTGTAGTCTCTCCATTTCAGCAACCAGTCATACTACTAAAAATTAAATCTTGGGAATAATTTCAGAACACTGTCCTATCTACCCCCTAATTTTCACTCCTTAGAATTCATCTTTTCAACCTTTTAAAAAGACTTCTCTGGTTCTTGCCTTCATGTTTCCAAGTAACATGCAAATTATTATTTATTGATTTTTTTTAGTTTTAGTTATTATTAAATACTTATTATGGAAGAAAACAATTAACTCAACACCTACCTCCTACAACTTTTATATTCTTCTTCCCTCTATTCCTCCATACTTTTTGTATGTTAGACAAAACAAAAAAGGAATCTGCACTGGGTGTGGGGTGAGGCACTGAGTGACCCTGTGTGCCCTGGATATGGGAGAGGCTGCTGTCCTAGCTCCTCTCCCATATCCATACTCCCATACTCCTCTCTCCACAGTTGGGGCCCATTCTGAAATGGAAGCGCCCTCTTCTTCCCTCAGCAGCATAGTCACACTTCCCACTAAGCAGATCTATGTCCACTGGCCTGCATCCAAGTCATAACCAGTTCCCTGGCCAACACTGACTTAATGTGGTCAGTATCTACTATTTACATTTTTATAAGTGTAACTATTATTCAAACTTTAACAACATAGGTACAATAATTATATTTCCTTATCTATATCATTTTTAATTTCCCTGGAATTAACATGTTATCTTGCTTTTCTATATTATTTGTTTGCTTGTGAAAATTTCTAGGTAGTCATTTGTATAGTCTGCATTTAAATACATATAAGAAAAAAGATTTTTATTATGCTGATGAAGATAAGCATTTATTTTTGAGTATTAATATTTCCTTTCAAATTTTATTTAAATAGACATATATCCCCACAAAGATCTTGAGAACTTGCCAATGAACCTTAGGGACACTATTTGCAAAGTAAAAGAACAGTATGAATTGCCTCCAGAAAAACGTTGCTTTTAGAGGGAAGACAGAAGGTTAGAGGCACTCAGTATGTTCTTGTTTCTCCACAATTTTGAAAGAAAACCACAGGTGCATGGCTGCAGAGAGGGTGAGTAGTATGGAAAAGTATGGGAATACAAAAGTAGAGATGACATGAAATCCAGAAATACTGAATTTTAGATTTGTTAAAAACAAAATGAAAGACTCTTAACATTGGGTGCTAAGCAACATGGTAGGGAAGACAGAGAATCCCTCTCAGCAGGGCTTTAAACAAAAAGTAAAAGCAAGTCCTGGAAAGCTTCACAGGTGCTCAACCAGTCATTCTGCAAAACACATAGTTTAAGATGGGAGATCTATTATCCATGCAGCAAGCAGATGCTGGAAGCCCCCTACACTTCCTAGCCTACTGATTCGTGCTGTAGTGTGTGGAGTGGAATCTTAAAAGAGGTCTTATCATTAAACTTTTTTACCAGGGAAACCAGAAGACCATGCATTTCTAAATATCCAAGCACCAAAGACCCACCCTCACAACTGAGTAATTGAGCGACCACCCTGACAATCAGTGTGGGCCCAGGAAACTGGCTGTGACCTGGATGCAGATGTAGGGCACAGATCTAGGTGATAGGAAGTGCAGGTGATGCTGCAGAGGGAAGAGGAGGGCACTTCCATTCCAGAATGGGCCCCAACTGTGGGAAGAAGAGTGAGACAAGCTGTGTGTGGATATAGGAGGGGAGCTGGGATAGACACTGGTGTGGCCAGGGCACAGACGATCACTTAGTCCCTATGCCAGTGTAGATTGCTTTTATTTGACTACTTCCTACACTTGCAGAGCCCCAGAGACATTTAGCAGAAATGCAGCTGCTGCTGAGGTAGTTCCCATGCCCATGTGTAAGGGAACAACCACCTAGGTGGTCCATTGGCTCAGCAGTCAGGAGTGGCTTGGGGACGCTCCTATACTTGTCACATTGCCAAACCTCCACACAGAAAACACTGGCAAGAATTCAGCCAAGTGACAGTTATAGTAGTATGCTCCCCACCAGGAAAGGCAAGGTGGGATGTAGCCCTTTATAGTATAACCTGTTTGGAACTCTGAGAGAAAACAACTCATTTACTAACACCCCCACCACTACCACACGAACACCAAATAAATAAAAAAAGAAGCATGGGGGGAAAAAGTGAGGTATCATCTTTTTTGTTATTGTTGTTTTGTTTTGCATTTGTTTTATTTGTTTTATTTTTTTCCCTCACGGTAATTTCTAATGGGCTGGGGTTTAGTTCAGTTGGTAGAGTCCTGCTAAGTACTCTGAGACCCTGGGTTCAATCCCCAGCACCACAAAAATGGAAGAAGGAAGTGGCAGTCCATTCCTGAAGCAATCCCCAAACAATCAGCCATTGAAAACCCTATGAGTAGAAGAGAAGCACTGACATAGTGCTGGGCTTGGCACAGTGTAGAGGAGTGTTTCATTGTTATGCATAGGATCCCTATGAGTCAGACCTAACAACAACAATAATCTCTCATAATTGCATCCCATATCCTTTTGCTTTCTTTCCTATACTGTTTCTTCTCTCTTTTTCCTTTCCCCAACCACTTTTAAAAAATTACTTAATGATATTTTTGTTTATCAATTTTTAAATTCCTAATTTATCCTATAGGTATCTTAGTTCTTTTCTTTTCTGTTTTTATTGGGGGTGTCATGGTTGTTTCCCATTGTTATTGCTTTTGTTTTTGTTTTGTACCACTTTAAAATATCTTGTATTGGGAATTGAAACGTCAAGAAAAGCTCAATAAGAAGATCTCCATGTAAAAATGGAAGATACAGCCAACAGATGCACAAATCACAACACAGATACTCAAGAAATATGAAAAAGCAAGGAAATATGACTCCTACAAAAGTTGCTAACTCTTCAATAACCAAATTTAAAGATATTAAAACAGCTGAAATGACAAAGAACTCAAAAGTCTAATCTTAAAAATAATCAATGATCTAAAAGAAGAGACAAATAGATGAATGTAGTGAATAAATCAGTTCAGGACTTGCATGAAAAATTCACCAAAGATACAGACTCTGAAAAAAAAAAGAGAAATATTAGAAATGACAAGCTCCATAAATTGATAAATCAACTAAATCATAAATCAAAATTTAAAACTCAGTGGAAATCATCAACAGGCTGGATCAAGCAAAATATCAGGGGTTAAAGACAAGGTTGAGAAAGAACTACATTCAGACATCAATAAAAATAAGTAAATAAACATGAACATAACTTTTTAAGAAATCTGGGACACGATCAAGAGACCACACCTAAGAATCCATTGGGTAGAAGGAGCTGAGATACAAGCTAAGGGCATAGAAAACTTATTCAGTGAAATCATGGCAGAACATTTTCCAAATCTAGGGAAAGACAGGAGGCATTTAGAACCCCAAACAGACCAGAAAAGATCCTCCTTACATCACATTATCATTAAAATGCCAGGTGCATAGAATAAAGCAAGAATATTGAAAACTACAAGAAAAAGTGCCAACTTACTTACAAAGGCAAACTCATCAAAATTACATAATACTTTTTAGCAGAAACCCTAAAATCCAGGACACTGTGTAATGGTATATTTCAAGTCCTAAGAATAAATAGCCTGCAGCTGTAGCCCTGTGGCATCCGATCCCGTCAGCTCTTGGAAGCTAAGCAGGGTCAGCCCTGGTTAGTACTTGGATAGGAGACTGCCTGGTAACACCAGGTGCTGCAGGCTTGGGAGATAGACCCAGCAACCCATTCCCAAAAATCAATCTGCCATTGAAAACCCTGTGAACAGCAGAGAAGCACTGACAATAGTGTTTCACCTGTTGTATGGAGGGTTGCTATGAGTGGGATACCAACTCGACAGCACCCAACGATAACAACAAGAATAAATAAATGGCAACCAAGATTACTATATCTAGCAAGGCTATCCTTTAAAATTGAAGAATAAATAAAGGCTTTCCAAGGTAAATACAAGACAAAGCAATTCATGACCACTAAGCCAGCATTGCAAAAGATACTTAAAGAAATCGTACATACAAATGAGGAAGAAAGACATTCACAAGCACAAGAACTTAGGAAACAATAAATCTCATGAGAAGAGTACATAAACAAATAAGAATCAGGAAATAATCAAACATTATCAACTCAGTAAATCAGCAAACATCTAAGAAGAATAAAGAAGAAAGAAATGAACAAAGAGTCTTGAAATCAGTCAATAAAAAAACAAAAACAAAACTACAGCAATTAGCAATTAGCACATTCCTCTCAATAATAATCTTCAATGTAAATTATCATAACTCTCCAATTAAAAGATGCAGACTGGCTGACTGGATTAAAAAACAAGATCTAACTCTTTGCTCTCTGCAAGAAACACACCTCACTGGCAAAGATACACATAAACCAAAAGTGAAAGGATGGAAAATTATATTGCAAGCAAATGGAATTCAAAAGCCAGGTGGGAGTAGCTACACTCATATCTGGCAAAGAAGACTCCAAGCTAAAATTAGTCAGAGTAGATTTTAAAGAAAGGTCACAATGTAGTAATAGGGGACCAATCCATCCAGAAGATACAATGATTATAAATATATGTGCACTGGACATTGGTGTGCTTAATTTCATAAAACAAACACAACTGGACATAAAAGGACAAATGCAATAATAGTGGGAGAATTCAATAACACATTCTTATCAATAGATAGATCAGCCAGACTAAAATAAAATTAACAAAGAAACTTCAGAGTTAAAAATCACCATAGATTGAATGGATTTAACAGACTGACAGAATAGTCTATCCAACAGCTGTGGAATAGACATTCTTCTCAAAGCCCACAGAACTTTCTCCAAAACAGATCACATTTTTCAGCCATAGTCTTAACAAATATAATTTTTATTTATTTTTTTAATTAATTTATTTTTTTTAGTGGTACTGGGGTTTGAACTCAGGGTCTTGTGCTTGCATGCTTTGCAAGTGCCAGACCTCTGAGCTGCACCCCAGCCCATTTTTTTACTTTTTGAGACAGGGTCTCACTAAGTTACTCAGACTGCCTCTGGTCTCAAACTTGTGATCCTCCTGCCACCGCCTCCCAAGCCGCGGGGATTACAGGTGTGTGCCACTGGGCCCAGCACACACACAAAATATTTTAAATGATTTCTTGTATCTTATCAGAACATAATGGAATAAAACCAGAAATCAACAGTAAGTGAAACTACAAAAAGTATGTAAACACACGAGATTAAACAATATACTTCTGTACCATCAGTGGATCACTGAATAAATTGGGAAGGAGGGATTTCAAATATTCCCAGAATCAAATGAAAATGAAGACACAACTTACCAAAACCTTTGAGATATAGTGAGGGCAGTTCTAAGAGGGAAGTTTATATCTATGAGTACCTAAATTTAAAAATCAGAGAGATCACAAATAAATAACCTAATGATATCCCTTAAGGTCTTAGAAAAACAAGACTAAGCCAAATCCAAAACAGGGAAGAAGTAATAAAGATATGAGCCAAAATTAATTAAATGAAGAATAAAAATACCATACAAAGGATCAGTGAGACAGAGTTGGTTCTTTGAAAAGATAAATAAGATTGATGAACCTTAGCTAATCAAAAGAAAGAGAAAGAGCACCTAAACTAGGGACAAAAAAGGGATATTACAATATATACTACTAAAATCCAGAGAACCATCAGGGAATATTTAGAAAACATACATTTCAACAAACTGGAAAATCTAGAAGGAATGGACAAATATCTGGACTCATATGACATACCAAAATTGAACCAAGCAGATATAAAAAGCAGATCAATAATGAACAATGATAATGAAGCAGTAACAAAAAGTCGCCCAACTAAGAAAAACCCATACCAGGCAGATTCACCACCAAATTCTATTAGTTCTTTAAAGAAAAAATAAAACCAGTGTTCTTCAAACTACTCCAGAAAGGGAAGTAATGGTACCAAACTCATTCTACAAACGCCAGTGTTACCTTGACACCAAAACTAGATAAGGGTAGAACAGAAAAAAACAAAACTATAGCTGGCACTGTGGCTCATCCCTATAACCCCAGTTACTTGGGAAGCTGAGGCAGGATTGCAAGTTTGAGAGCAGGGCAGCCTGTACAACTTAGCAAGACTCTGTCCCAAAATAAAAAATAAAAAAGGAGCCAGGTGTGCAGCTCAATGATAGAGCATTTGACTATCATTGTGCAAGGTCCCTGGTTTAACACCCTAGTACTACTAACAAAAAAAAAAACCCCAAACAAAAAAACTATAGGCCAATTTTCATGATACACACAGATGCAAAAATTCCCAGTAAAATATTGGAAAATCAAACTCAACAACACATTAAAATGATCATACACCATGGCCAAACTGGTTTCATTCCAGGGATGCAAGAGTGGTTCCATGTGAGAATAATTAATAGAGTCTATACAAGGGGAATACAGAAGAAGAGAGAAATTAAGGGAAAGAGTTGAAAAAGAAAGGATGGAAGAAAGTAGATGAAAAAGGAAGAATGAGAAAAAGAAAACATATGCATGACAAACACCCAGAACCACACATAGCAACATCTCAGGAAAGAAGTCCACTGAGACTATGTGCTTCGCAGTAAGCCACTTATTTAAAAACAACAACAACAACCAAAAAAACCCCACTACAGCCCATAGTATAAAAGTAGAATACCACAAATACCAAATGAAAAAGCACTGCCTTTGGTTCTTATATCTTTTTTTTTAAAAAGATATAATTAGGATAGAATATTGAAACTATAAAAAGATACTATCATACTATCATATCTAGAAGAGAACTTTAACATTACCTGCACAGAAAAATATTTCACTTCATCAAACTTAATTGCAGCGTTTCTTTCATTGTTACTGGACAGCAAGCTACGAGTTTTTGTACATTTCACAATGTTGTTTATAGAGATGCGAATGAACAATTGAGTGTAATGTAAACTGACTGAAAATAGAATATTTAGGAAATAAGTTTTGTTGGAATTGAATAAATAGCACATTATAAAATTAATCCATTAAACTATTCAGGCCAAAACCTAAAAATCAATCAAGTGCATGTAGAAGGTAATTGTAAAGTATATTAAGCACTAGAAAAAAAGTCTTTTAAAATGACATTTTTGACCATTACTGGTAGGCACAATGTAAGTAGGAATGAAAAGTTTATTCTACTTTAGATCACTTATCATATTTTTATCCTCACATTCTCATAATTCTTTTGAACATATTTCTATGTATTAATGTTAAGGTGACTAAATGTATGCAATATAGCTGAATTATTTTCTAAAAATTATGCAGAAATGCTTTAAAATAAAAGTACATCATTTGATAATTTATTTTAATTCTAAGACAACAGAATTGGTAGCAAAGTATTCTATTTTCTAATTCACTTCGTTATATACTTCATCTATACTATATTGACCTTTATTATTATCTTTCATAGTACTCCATGCATTGAAACAAATTTGTTTTCATGATTTAATTATGTTTAAAAATCTCTAAAGAGAATTTTTTTTGAAATTTGCCTTATACAAAAAAGGAACACCCAATCTCCATGAGACTGGTTTTACACCGTAAGTCTAAAATATAAGCATTCAGCTTATCTAAGGAACCAATATATAATACAGCCTTTAAAATGTTTAAAGAAAGCACACTTATTTCTTAAAAGTAAATCAGCATTATATCCAAGAAAATACACATGGTCAAAAATATTTTGTCACTTCCACATCAGTAAGTGCAGTTTATTTTTCCTGTCTTTGAATCTGAGAGGACCCCAAAACGCAATGAACATAACTACAACTGGCATCAGGATGAATGAGAGAGGCATCCACCTGGGTGTGAAATTTAAGGAGACTCTAAAAACTTCAGTAATCAAGATAAAAAAATTAACATAATGTTTAAGTCAAAATTATTGCAGAAAAAAATGATGGAACTACATGAAAGAATGAAAGTTCCAATCATTCCAGTCTCCCAGCCAAGTCCAGCCTTCCAGGTATTCCTATTACAGTGCCAAACACATATAAATGGCCCATTTTAGACACCCCAGCCCTTTTGAGTTCCCAAACAAGAGCCCGAACCGTGAAACCATAAAGCACAAGTACCACCTAGTGGGTATACAGAGTGATGGATAATAAAATGGCCAATATTTTAAGCCATTAATCTTTGCAGTGGCTTGTAATGCAGCAATGGATAACTGAAACAATGAGATATAATCATCCTGTGATTTTTAAACCCAAACAAAGGATACTCTTATGTGAAAGTTGTCTGCATTTCTTTATATGAACAGCCAGGCAGCCAACCTACAACAACCAAAACAAAAATACAGATAGTGAGTGAAGTTTTTACAAAGTTAATTTTCCTTCCACTTTACATTGAACTATATTTAAAATTTTTAAAAAGCGTCAGTTTGTTGTTTTTTCCTCCTTAGAAGTATTATTTATAATTTAAAATATCTAGTTAATGGAAGACAGACAGAAACCCAAAAGAAAAATGAGCAGAGTATGTTCAAAGTAAACCTAAAATGAACAATAATACAAAGCAAAAGAATAATTCATTATTAACTTAAATCTGATCATCACTCTGTATTATTTTTAGTCTAATATTAGGTAAAAAGTGATAAAGTATAGCATCCTGCCATAAAAATTAAGTAGCAATACAGTTTGTTTCAGATAAGCTTTTATCTAGTACCCTAAAAACTCGTCATCCACTCAACAATCATTCTTTGGCCACAACATGCCAGGGAATGTGAAATATTCATTCTCTTATAGAGATTTTTCTAAATGTAAAGAAAATTATATCTCATACTTAACAATAAAATTAAATCCAAAATGAACATGTTGTTGTTAGGTGCCATCGAGTCGGGTCTGACTCATAGTGACCCTATGTACAACAGAATAAAACACTACCCAACACTGTGCCATGCCCAGCACTATTGTCAGTGCTTCTCTGCTATTCACAGGGTTTTCAATGGCTGGTTGTTTCAGGAGTGGGCTTCCAGGTCCTTCTCCCAAGCCTACAGCACCTAGTATTCCCAGGCAGTCTCCCATCAAAGGACTGACCAGGCCTGACCATGCTTAGCTTCCAAGATCTGATGAGATCGGACACCAGGGTGGTACAACTATAGAAAAAATGAACATAGGAACACTTAAATTCTAAATATGCATTACCAGGCAAATATTTTGGCCATGTTTAGTCATAAGCACCAAGGAAAATTAACAGAATATTATATTAAAGATTGTATATGATAGCAGGGGAGCAGGGCCTGGCAATCCACTCCCAAGGCAATCCCGAAACAGTCAGCCATTGAAAACCCTATGAGGGTCGCTATGAGTCGGATACCGACTCAATGGCACCTAACAACAACAACAACATATGATAGCAGGGAGAAAAGAAGGACAAGAGAAATTCTTATTTCATATCCAGTAACTACTCTAATAGCATAAAAAGATAAATATAACCATTAAGCCATGATATTTGAAAAGTTCAAAAGGGCATAGATTTTTATGTCCTATAAAGTATCCAAAATAGTATAGGTTCTCATTCTAATATCAAGACTGATAATACACATGTTTATATGAATGGTGACTATGCTTTTGCTTCTGTGGGGTTTTTTGGATGAGAGAGTGGTGTGAAGTCAATTTTCAAACTGTAAGTCAATTTGGCAATAAATATAATCACCTGATGAGCTCAGTAAAAATACTTATTCACAGGTCCCTCTTTTAGACTTTCTAAGTTAGCAGATCTTAGATGGAACCCAAATCAGTGTCTTAAAAAAGTAACCCAGGTGATGCTTATGTAACTGGATTTGGGAATCCTTAGCATAGAAAACATTATTTCTGTGAAGCAGTAAGTTTTCCATAATTCCACTGATTATTATGATGTTTTATAACTCATATAAATAAAAAGTCCATGAGTATGAACATTTTCTATACATACTTTTCAATTGCCAAATTATAAACATAAACTATGCTTCGTATCAAATCATAATTTGTACAGATTTACTGAGGGTTAGTCATACATACCACATCCCCAAATGGCACTAAAGTTGGTGTCTTATGTGATACTACCAGATCTTCACTCTCAGACTCACGAAGAGTTTTTCTCAGAATCTATAATGTAGATAAATTAAGACTTCAGAAGAAAAGGACACAACTAGATAAGATTAATTCAATTCAATATTTATTTTATGAGTATCTAGTAAGTATCAGTTGCTCTAGGCAGTGGAATATAAATATGAATAAGAAACTCACTCCTATCTTCAATAAGTTTATTAATAAGTAATCAGAGAATCATCAAGAAAACAAAAAACAACAAAAGCTGGTGAGATGTGGGAAAAAGGAACCTTTAATATACTGCTGGATTCTTTAAGGGTTTTCTAAATAAAGATCATGTCAGCTAGGTGCTGTGATTCATGCCAGTAACCCCAGTAACTTAGCAGGTGGAGGCAGAAGGATCACAAATTCATGGGCGGAGGCAGCTTGTGTAGCTTGGTAAGACCCTGTCTCAAAAACAAAAAATAAAAATAAGGGGTTAGGGGTGCAGCTTCGTGGTAGGGCACTTGCTTAGCATGCATGAGGCCCTGACTTCAACCTTTCAGTACTGGCAAAAAAAGAAAACAAAAAAATCTGGAAGCCTTTTTCTTGCTTAATTGCACTAACTAGAACTTCTAGTATTATTCTTAATAGAAGTGGTGAAAGGGTCATCTATCTTGTCACAGACACAATGTTAGCTGTGGGTTTGTCATATGTGGCCTCTACTGTGTTGAGTTATACTCCTTCTATACCAAATTTATTGAGAGTTTTTTTAAAAATCAAGAAGGAATGTTGAATTTGAAATAGGGAATACAAGGGAATGCAATGGTGGTTACCAGAGTCCATAGGTGGAGGGGAGAAAGGATATGTTTGTTGAAAGATACATAATCACGGTTAAAAAGAAGGAATACATTTTAAGAAATCTCTTTTAATTATATTTAATGATGTATTCTGGACATTTTATATTTAATGATTGTATTTTGGAAAAACACAAAGTGGATATTATACCCTCCTACCACAAAAATGGTAACTATGTGAGGTAACTTATTTGTTAATCAGCTAGACCTACCCATCTCACAATGCACATACACTTCAAGCACCATGTAGTAAAATAATCACATAATATTATCTGTCAAATTTTAAGTAAATAAATTAATAAAATTAATTTATCAATAGGAATAAATGAGCCCAACTTTACTCAAAATGGATAACAAAACCACGTTAAAAGAAAAAATGAAAGAATGCAAAACTTTTAATTTCTTCTCAGTAAATTTGATTTTCATAGTAGCATGGATGTAGCTATTCTAAAACTATTTTATGTGTATTAAAGGACTGAGAGTATTGATGACATGGGAATCAGGGTTTCTACTGTGGAAGAAGGAAATACCAACATTAAGGAGAGGATGGCAAAAAAGAGCTCTGTAAAATCGGATTGAAATCAGAAGTATAAATACGAACTTATGCATTCACATAGGCCTGTGCAGATAAGTCCTAGTTGCAATGTCACCTCAGTAGCAATAAGCACACTCAGCATCCATAGCTTAGGTTTCTAAATCCCATTATCCACTAAAACAAAGTTAGGAAATCCAAGTATGTTAGCTTTCTGTCACTGTAACAAGTATCTGAGCAAAATCAACTTTAAAGGAGGAAAAGTTTGTTTTGGCTCAGAGTTTCAGAGGTTTTAGTCTAGTCAGCTGGCCTGGTTGTGGCACCTATGTCAGCACGGTATGTCATGGTGCTGGAAGTGAGTGATAAAGGAAGACTGTTCACCTCATAGTGACCAGGAAGAAAAAAATACAGAGAGGACAGGAAAAGGACACGACACAACTGATGTAGTCCTTTAGGGATATACAGCCTAAGTCAAGAAGAAATGTGAAGAAATACCAGACAACCTCAAACCAAGGAGTATTATACAATATAAGTAGCATCTAGTTTTATAAATGCCAAGCTAGGTGAAACAAAAGTAAGCAACTTGTGTTAATAATTACATATCCCCCAGACAAGGAAAAACAAACAAACACAATTCTTTGAGAATAATATGTGCTCTCTCCTCCCTGGAAACAGGAACCAGGGACCCAAAATGGGAAAATGGGCTGTCACTTTCAAGCCTGCTGCCAAGTTAGAGCAGAGTTAGGAATGAAGACAAATAAAAATACCACAAAATTTCTCTACTAATTTTAAGTTTCCTTTTTCCTAATTCAATATTCATTTGGTTGTGGTAAACTTTTGACTGTTTTCCAGAGTTCTGGAAAAGGTGATTATGTAGTATTTGCTTGGCTTTTCTAGGTTCTGTGGTGGGATAAGCCCTTGGAGCTTCCTACTCCACCATTTTGCTAACATCATTCCATCTGGCAGCCTTTTATGTCATGTAGCATATGGGCCATAGTAGTATATGTAGAACCTTAACAGGTCTATCATAGTTATACTTCCTTCTTGATGGTGGTGGTGGTGGTGGTGGTGTTAGGTGCCACTGAGTTGGTATCCAACTCACAGCGACTCTATGTACAACAGGTGAAACAGTATTGTTAGTGCTTCTCTGCTATTCATAGGGTTTTCAATGGCTGATTGTTTTTTGGGAGTGGGTTGCCAAGTCCTTCTCCCAATCCTACAGCACCTGGTATTCCCAGGTGGTCTCCCATCCAAGTACTAACCAGGCCCGACCCTGATTAGCTTCAGAGATCTGACAGGATAGGATGCCACAGGGCTATGGCTGCAAGCCCTTCTTGGTGTGGGATGTACAAAATGCAGTAATTAGTCTTTTACTTTGTGTAGGATGCCCTTTCATGCCCTAGGTCATTAGACTCCTAAAAACTTCATTCATAAGTCAAGGCCTTAAATCATCATAGGGTTTATCTACCATCCTCTGGAGTGGCCTCTCATGTACTTTCCATGTTTTATTCATCCAGTCTAATGAACATGAAGTTACCCATGAACTGGGACAATATGATATTCTGTGGGTTGCCAGATGGTCTAGGATGCTTCAGACTATGTTATACAGAGAGCTAGAGAATTCACAGAGTCCAAGTCAAGGCCATAAATATATACTTCTATCCATTTAAAATGAGGATGAACTATTTGTGCCTCCTTTTTCATAAGGATAGAAAAGAATACATTCATTAGATCAATGGCCATGTGAAAACGACCTGAGTTATATTGATCTAGTTTACTTGTAACAACACATCTGGCAAAGAAACTTCAACTGAGGCCACCACTTGACTGAATTTATAGTTGCCCCACATCATTTTCTAGAATCCATCAGACTTTTATAAAGGACAAATCGAGTCATTACATAGAGGATATAATGGAAGTTATCACTTTTGTTTATTTTAGGTATTTAAATGTGGCACTAATCTCTGCATATTTTTTTTTGTTTCTTTGTTTGTTTTTTGGATCCCATCAGATCTCAGTAGCTAAACAGGGTCGGCCTGGCTAGTACGTGGGTAGGAGACCATCTGGGAACATCAGGTGCTGTAGGCTTGGGAGAAGGACCTGGAAACCCACTCCCCAAAATCATTCTGCCATTGAAAACCCTATGAATAGCAGAGAAACACTGACAATAATGTTTCACCTATTGTACATAGGATGGCTATGAGTTGGACACCAACTTGATAGCACCTAACAGCAGCAAAGGGGACTGAACCCATGGCCTTGCACACACTTTGCCAGTGCTCTGTCACTGAGCTGTGTCCCAAGCCTCTTTCATTTTTTATCTTGAGACAGGTTATCTCTAAGTTACATAGGCTCCCTCTTGCCTTGACCTTGCCATTCTCATGTCTCTGCCTCCCAAGTCGCTGGGATTATAGGCATGTGCCACTGCACCTGGGCTGCACATGGTTTTTGAATGACTATTTGGCCAAGGTAGGAGAGTAGAGACATTTAGAGGCTTCTGTTTTGCCTTTTCCAGAATGATAGGTCTTACCTCACAAATCAAAGAAATAATTGAGAACTTTACCAATCATCAAGCATGTCCATTCCAATCACACATTTAGGGAATAGAGAAATAATCACTGAGTAGAAGTATAGACCCACTCTGGGGCAGATGTAGGCCATAATTCCATTTATTTCTTGGTCCTATAAGCCTCCAGCTTTAACATAGGGGTCATTATGATACTTTGGGTTACTCACTAATAATATCAACTAAGATCCTGAGTTTCACTATCAAAATGTTTGGGTAACACATTTCCCTAGTGTACAAGTATCAAGTAAATGGTTATGGGTCACTGTAGGGAATAAATGAGGATATGACTAATTATACATTTGCCATAGCGACGCAGGGTCCTTTCTCTCATGCATCTGGCCTCTCTTTGAGACAATGGGTTATAGGCCCGAAAACTGCCTAAGATTAAGAATCCAGGCAAGGTATTGTATTGGAGTAACTATCTTAAGTTTTCTGAGCATCTATTATTGATTTTATTTTCTTGTATAAACTGAACTACCACCTTTGTTGGCTGTCCTTGAAGAGGACATTGGGACTGCACTTGCCTAACATGCAAGGCCCTGAGTTCAAATCCACTCCCCCTAAAAGTAAAATGAATGAAGGGAAAATCAAGATATTCTCAAATGAAGGAAAGCAGATACATTTTCATTATCATATCTATTCTGAAAAAAAAATGTCAGGAAGTTCTCTAAATGGAAAGGAAATGATGAAAGAAGGACCCTCAGAAGATTTGGAGACCGAAGACACTAAGCAAATATGGGTAAAAATAAAGATTTTGCTTCTCCTCTTGAAGTTTTTAAATTATATTTAACAATTCAAGAAAAAGTGTTGTGGGCTGAGGGTGTAGTTCAGTGGGAGAATGCTTGCCTAGCATGCATTAAGCCCTGGATCTAATCCATAGTACCACCCAAAAATTATAATACTGCCAAATATGGTCCTAAGAATAAGTAGAGGAACTATTTAAAACAGTTATACTATGAATGGGTTTAAGGATAAGAAGGAAGGGAAGATTTTCATATTTGCTTTTATTTGGTAAAATGGTGGTGCCAATAGACTGTGATTGTGTGTGTGTGTGTGTGTGTGTGTGTGTGTGTGTGTGTTACGCATAATGTAATTCCTAGGGCATATACATATATCTATTGTTGTTGTTGTTAGCTGCCGTCAAGTTGGTATCTAACTCATAGCGACCCTCATTGGGTTTTCAATGGCTGACTGTTTCGGGATTGCCTTGGGAGTGGATTGCCAGGCCCTTCTCCCATTTTTGCGGTGCTGGGAATTGAACTCGGGACCTCAGAGACTGCAGCACAGCACTCTACCAACTGAGCTAAATTCCAGCCCACATCTATCTATCTATCTATATATATATTAATTACACATATATACTTAAAATGATATTCAAAAACACTACGGAGAAATCAAAATAGATTCCTAAAAAATGTTCAAGTAACCAAAGAAAGGCAAGAAGAAGACAAAGAAATTTTAAAAACAGAGTGAACAAACAGAAAACAAGAAATAAGATGATAGGCCAAGGCCCTAATACAGCAGTGGTTACATTAAGTGCAAAGGGGAAAAAAACACCAATTAAAAGACAGAGATAGAAGAACACAATTAAAAAACATGACCCAAATATGTGCTGTCTACAAGAAACCCACTTTTAGTATAATGTTATCACAAGCTGAAAGCAAAAGGATGGGGAAATATGCAAACACTATGCAAACACTAACCAAAGGAAAACAACAGTGGCTATAGTAACATCACGTAAGGTAGACTTCAGAGCAAACCAAACTACAAGACAATGAGGTAGACTCTACTTTAAGGAGGCAACTCTTCCTCAGTCATCTTTTGAGTGCCTTTAAACCTTGTTGTTGTTGTTGCTGTTGTTAGGGGCTGTCAAATCCTGTCCAACTCATAGTGACCCTTATCGGGTTTTTAATGGCTGATTATCTCGGGATTGCTTCAGGAGTGGATTGCCACGTCTTTCTCCCATTTTTGCAGTGCTGGGAATCAAACTCAGGACCTCAGAGACTGAAGAGTGGTGCTCTACCAACTGAGCTAAATCTCAGCCCCTTTTCAGCCTAGGGGCCTCATTTTCCAGCACTATATCTGGTAATGTTTCTCTGCTATTCATAGGGTTTTCAACAGCTAACTGTTTTAAGGAGTGGGCTCCAAAAGTTGACCTCAGAGACAGCAATCCAGTAAAGCACCAGGGCCCCCACTTACTGATGTAGCATGACTCAAAATGAGAAGGAACAACTGTAAACATCCATTAACAATTGGAACCTGAAATGTATGTAGTATGAATGTAGAAAAATTAGAAATCATCCAAAGTGAAATGGAGCACGTAAACATCAACATTCTAGACATCAGTGGGCTAAAATATACTAACATGGGTCATTCTGAATCAGAAAATCATATGATCTACTAAGCTGAGAATGACAACTTAAAGAGAAACGGGTTTGCATTCATCATCAAAAAAGACATCTCAAGATCAATCCTGAAGTGCAATGCTGTCAGTGATAAAACAGTATCCATACACCTAAAAGACCAGTTAATATGACTATAATTCCAATTTACACACCCACCACTAAGATCACAAATGAAGAAAGGGAACATATTTTTTTTACTAGTTTCTGCAACCTAAAATAGATTGAACATGCAGTCAGGATGTACTGATAATTACAGATGACTGGAATGCAAAATTTGGAAACAAAGAAGAAATTATGGCTGTGGTGAAAGAAATGATGCTGGATATTGCACGATAGAATTCTGTCATACCAGTGACCTTTCCAGTGAAAATACATTTTTTTCACCAACATAAATGGCACCTATACACATGGAGGTCACCTGATGGAACATACAGGAACCAAATTGACTACACTTCTGGAAAGTGATGATGGAAAAGCACAATATCAAAAGTGAGAACAATATCAGGTGCTGACTATGAATCAGACCATCAACTGCTCAAATGCAGGTTCTATCTGAAACTGAACAAAATTAGAACAAGTGTACAAATCCAAGGTATGACCTTGAGTATATCCCATTATAATATCAAGCACAATATCAAAAGTCAGAACAAGATCAGGTGGATCATTGTGGATCAGACCACCAACTGCTCAAATACAGGTACTATCTGAAACTGAACAAAATTAGAACAAGTATACAAAAGCCAAGGTATGACCTTGAGTATATCCCACCTGAGTTCAGAGACAACCTCAAGAACAGGTTTAATGCATTAGACACTAATGATGAAAGACTAGACAAGTTGTGGCATGACATCAAAGACTTCATTCTCTAGGGAAGCAAAGGTTATTTTAAAAAACAGAAAATAAAGAAAACACTAAATTACATGTCAAAAGAGACTCTGAAACTTGCCCTTGAATGTCAAGCAGCTAAAGTAAAAGGAATACATGACAAAGTTAGAAACTTAACAGAAAATTTCAAAGGACAGTTTGGGAGGACAAAATCAAATATTATAATGACATGTGCAAAGAGCTGGAGACAGCAAACCAAAAGGGAAGAACATGTTCTGTTTTTCTCAAGCTTAAGGAATTGAAGAAAAAAATTCAAGCTTCAAGTGGCAACAGTGAAGAATTTTACAGGGAAAATATTAAGTGACACAGGAGAAACATCAAAAGAAGATGGAAAGAATACATACAGTCACACCAAAAAGACTTGGCGGATGACCAACCATTTCAAGAGGTTGCATATGATCAGGAACCAACTGAAGTACTGAAGGACGAAGTAGAAGCTGCCTTGAAGGAACTGGTGAAACACATGGAATTGACGGAATACCAATAGAGATGTTTTGACAAACAGATGTAGCACTGGAGGTTCTAGCTTTCTTATGCCAAGGGATTTGGAAAATGACTACATGGCCAAATGACTGGAAAGATCCACATCTGTGCCTCATCCCAAGAAAAGGCATCCATCCAAAAGCAGATATTATTGAACGATATCATTAATATCACATAAAAGCAAAATTTTGCAAAAGATCTTTCAAAAGCAACTTCAGCAGTATATTAATAGAGAACTGCTAGAAAATAAAGTAAGATTCATAAGAGGGTGTAGAACCAAGGACATCATCACTGATGTCAGATGGATATTACTCAAAAGCAGAGATTAACAGAAAGATGTCTACTTGATGTTTTATTGACTGTGCCAAGGAATTTGACTATATGGATCACAAAAAATTATGGATAATATTTCAAAGAATGGGAACACCAGAGTACTTTACTTGTACTCATGGGGAATCTGTACATAGACAAGGAAGCAGTTGTATGAACAGGACAAGGAAACACTGCCTGGTTTACAGTAAAGAAAGGTGTGTGTCAGGGCTGTATCTTTTCAGCATACCTCTTCAATCACTAGGCTGAGCAAATAATCCTAGAAGCTGGACTTTATGAAGAAGAATATGGCATCATGATTGGAAGAAGACTCATTAACAACCTACATTATGCAGATGACACAACTTTGCTTGCTGAAACAGAAGAGAATTTGAAACACTGATGAAGATCAAAGAACACAGCCTTCAGTATAGATTGAGCCTCAACATTAAGAAAACAAAAATTATTGCATTTGGGTCAGTAAGGAACTTTGTGATAATTGGAGAAAAGATTGAGGCTGTCCAAGATTTTGTTTTACTAGATTCAATAGTCAACACCTGTGGAAGCAGCAGTCAAGAAATCAAAAGACACATTACACTGGGAAAAGTTATTGCAAAAGAATTGTTGAAAAGTAAAGACGTCACATTGAAGATGAAGGTGTGTCTGACACATGTCATGGTATTTTCAGTTGCATCATCCAGTTGTGAGAGCTGGACATTGAATAAAGGAGACTGGATGGAGAAGCATTGATGCTTTTAAATTACGGTGCTGGAGACAAATTTTGAATATACCATGACTTCCAAAAGAACCAGCAGATCCATCCTAGAAGTGCAACCATAGTGCCCCTTGGAAGCAAGGATGGATAGCCTGTGTCTTACATATTTTGGACATGTCAGGAGGGACCAATCTCTGGAGAAGGACATCACATTTGGGAGAATGGCATGTCAGTGTATAAAAGGAAGCCCCTCGACTAGATGGATTAAAAAAGTGGCTGCAACAATGGGCTTAAACATAAAAATTATCATGTAAATGGCACAGTGTCAGGTAGTGATTCATTCTGTTGTACATAGGTTGCTATGAGTTGGACCCACTTGACAGCACCTGACAACAACAACAAGCTTAAAACAGACTGTTATGTTTCTGTAAGACTCATGGTAACCACACAGAGAAAAGATATAGTAAATATTCAAAAAAGAAAGGAATCAAAACGTACCAATATGGAAAATGAAGTCATGGAGCAATGCAGGAATAAAAGAACTAAAAATCAGCCAGATAATAATTAGGAAGATGATAATAATAAGTTCTTACTTACTAATAATTACTTTAAATATAAATGGACTAAATTCTCTAATCAAAAGACAGAATTATCAAATGGTTAAAACAAAAGCAAGACCTAAGTATGTACTGCCTTAAAAACCCACATAGGGCTGGTCTTGGTGCCATATACCCCTAATCTCAGTGATTCAGGAGGCTGAAGCAGGAAGATCAAAAATTTAAGGCCAGAGGCAGCCTGCACAACTTACTGATACCCTGTCTGAAAATAAAAAAAATAAAAATGGACTCAGGGTGCAGCTTAGTGGTAGAACACTTGCAAAGTATGTATGAGACCCTGGGTTCAACTCCCCAAGTACTGCAAAATATAAAATTAAATTAAAATAAGTTTGAAAAGTAAATAAAATAATAACTCACAGAAGCCAGGGATGTACTTCAGTGGTAGAGTACTTGCCTAGTATGCACAAGGTCCTGAGTTTGGATCTCAACACCATACACACACACACACGCACCATAAAAAACACATAAGCATATATTCCGTGCAAATGAGCAGGGACAGCTATATTTAATATTAGACAAAATAAACTTTAAGTAAAAAACTGTAAAAAGAGACAAAGAAGGTCACTATGTAATGATAAAAGAGTCAATTCATCAAGAGGATATAACAGTTATATATGTACCCAATATCGAAGTACATAAATATATAAAGCAAATATTAATACATCTGAAGCAAGAGATAGCAATATAGCAATAGTGCCAGGCTTCAATACCCTATTTTCAACTATGAATTGATCATCTACACATAAAATCAATAAGTAAATATTGGATTTGAACTATACTTTAAACCAAATGGACCTAGAAAACATACAGAATGTTCTAGCCAATGGCAGCACAATACATCCTCTTCTCAAGTGCCTGTGGAACATTCTCTAGTATAGGTCATATGTTGGGCCAAAAACAAACCTCAAGAAATTTACAAAGACTGAAATCATATCAACTACCTCTTCTCACCACAGTAGTATCAAAGTAAAAATCAATAACAGAAAGAAATTTGGAAAATTCACCAATATGTGTAGATTAAACAACATGCTTCTGAATAACCAATGGGTAAAAGAAAAAACAGAATACTAAATTTCAGGATTTTAGAGGTGAAACCACCAGACAGATGGCAAGGTCTAAGATGCAGAACTGTGGTGAACTACTGAAAGGAATTAAGGAAGTTCAGAAAACTGATATTAAAGCATGGTGGAGCACACCTGTAATCCCAGCACTTGAGAGTCTGAAGCAGAAGGATTGCTGTGAGTCCAAGGCCAGCCTGGTTGACACATGGAGTCCCAGGCTGGCCTCAGCTACAGAGTAAGATTCTGTCTCAAAAATAAATAATATAATATAATATAATATATAAGTAAAGTATAGCTAGATTAATCCACATTTTTGTTATGGTTCATTTTGTTTTTGTTTGAGGGTGTTGACCAGGCTGCCCTCAAAATCATGATCCTCCTGCCTCAGCCTCTGGGGTGCTGGGATTAGAGTTCTGTACCATCACATTGGACTGATTCTTGACATTTTTACTAAAGTCAAAAACTACCATATCTCTCAGTGTAAGCTCTAATCTTTCCAATTCTCTTAGTTACCTATATTTAATAAAACTGTTTTAAAAATCTCTTTGAGGCTTTTAGTCACTTATCCTTCCTTTTGCTTTTACTTAGCTTGTCCAATTCTACTCGCTTCCTTCTCCATCCTACACCTTCAATCTACAATCCACACATCAGTGTCTTTCTCCTCTGTCTATAGCGTTTCTCAAGCATAAATAGGGCTAAGAATCACTTGGAATAGTTCTAAATTTTAGCACATTCCTGTGATCCACCCTTCTGATTCAAGAGGTCTATGGTGGAAACTCCTAAATGTACATTTTAACAAGTAACCCAGAAGACTTGGATACAGATGATCCAAGAACTAAAACATACACTGGTCTGAAATAAATTCCATCAATAATACCTTGCCTACTGAGAGGATTAAGGGCCCCTCCCCTGACAGAGCTTCAAGGTCCTGAGATAACAGAGATCACCTGATGACCAAATATGGACAAGTCAAGCAATTTCTGAGATCCCAACCGCCTTCCTGTTCCTGCAAGGAAATTTTTCCCACTAATAAGTCAAAGGCCTTGCCAGTCCTATATAAGCCCTATATTCAAGTAGCTTGTTGAAGCAGTACCCATCTCCCTCCATTCCCAAACTGATGCCAGGGACATCTTTTCCCAACCCCTCCCAACTCTTTATTTGCCCCCAGTAAACTTGTTCCTCTACAGGTCTGAAAGTCTTCTCACGTCTGTAGACCCTTGCCTCCCACAAAATTTTCTTATCACCTACTTGGTAGCTTTTTGTGATTATGCATTTTCCCAGTCAATGAGTAATAAAGAGCCAGCTATTTTACCGTGGCTAAATTTTAAAAAAATTAAATAGGGATCTCTATGCAAAACAATATTGGAAATCACCATTTTATAGGCTAAAGTCCAAATTCCTTAAGATGACAAGCAACAAACACCTTCCATGGACTAGGTTTCCAACCACTTCTCTCTTACAAAACTTTTTCCCTAGTATGATCCTACAGCTAACTCCTAGTAGGCCCTCAGTTTATTATAAGAATGCTTTAAGGGTATTCTAGATTTTTGGAATTAGGAGGGGATCTTAAATATCAAGTAATTCAATTCCTTAATTTTACAGAGAAGGACTTCATATTTTTGCATATCATTTGTTTCCTAATAAATACTTTTATCTGTACTATTTCTTTTCTTTTTCTTTTCTTTGCCGTACTCAGGGGTTGAGCCCAGGGCCTTGAGCTTACATGCTTTCCAAGTGTACTACTGAACTGTGCCCCCAGCCCATCTTTTTACTTTTTATTTTGAGATTACAGGTGTGGCCACCATGCCCAGTTTTATCTGTACTATTTCTTAATAAGACAAACAAAGGGTGTAAAAATCACTAATAATCCTCCAAAGACTTTTAAAAAGTGAATTTCAATTTCATCCTCCCTTGCCATTTAGGTTTCTATCCTCCAATGGTACCACTGAAGATACTGGTAAACTCAAAAGTTAAAAGAGGGTAATAATTCAGTTTGCTCCACCAGATTCATTATTTAAGAACCTTAGTAAAGAAAACAAAGATTACTTAAGTTTCTAAAGTTTAGCTCTGGATCCATCTAGAGGAAATCCCAATGCTGACAGCAGATAACAATCACTGACTTTCGCTGTGCTAAAAGCTTAGTTCTGTAGGTAACAGTTATTGTTTTCATTTAACATTTAAGAAAATGACGCTCTGAGAAGTCGCCTCTGTCCCACAACAAACCCTTCCTCAGGTATTACCACTTTCAGAGAGAGCAGGTCTCCCTCCAGCCTGCACTCGCTGACTCCCTTAGTCCTTCCCGGCGGTGGGCAGCGGCACATGCCCTTAGGCCCAGCCACGTCCCCACTCACGTTCAGCAGCCCTGTGCTCTCTTCCTTCTCCGTCTTGTTCTGGTTCTGGGAAAAACGGCCAGAAGAATACTCCGCCCCTTTGGTGTGCCTGTTATCTGAGCCAGCGGCACTCCTCGGAAGTGTGGAGGATGTGACATGCCCGCTGTGATCAGTCATGGTGGAAAGCCTAGGTTTATCAGTCATCACGGAAAGCCTAGCGGTATCTTGAGGCCTCTCCATCCCTGCATTCTCCGCAGGGGCCTGTCGGCGCCTAACCGACGGTCTGCTACTGCGCAGGCGCAGTGCTCCCGCGCGCGACGCCGCCGTTTGGCGCGCTTTGCATCTTGCGCATGCCTTGTGTCTTGCGCATGCCTTGCACGTGCATGTTCCTGTAATCAGGCTTTGACTTTGGAAGCCTACGACCTCAGTGATACTGGAAGATCAGCTGTAAGCACTTGTCAGGCCCTTTCCGTCTCCTTTTGGAGGAAGTCAGAGGACACTGGTGGACCGCAAGGTTCCTAGGCATGATTATTAAACACTAATTTGCTACATTGTTTTGCCATCTCTCTCAGCCCTCATGAGCCTTCTTATTCTTATCCCTGCACCATTTTTTTATTTACAATGCCAGTCATCACTTCCTGTACACTATCACCCATGCTCCAGATATTTTATGTCCAACAGTGTACTTGGACATCTTTACCTGACTGTTCCACAGACACATAACACGCTATAACCGTCTTCCCTCCTGAACCTCTAGTATGTTTCAGATTCATTTGATGTAGTAATGTCACATCTACAAAATTGTAACATTCTGACATGTTTTTCTAAAATTCTAACTCTAGTATCTGAACCCTTTTTTCTTACTATAACAGTTTGTGATGCCTCACACACAGACAATTGTAATGGTTTACAGTCTCCCAGCCTATTGTCTCATCATCCCTTTCACTACCTCAGAATTAATGTAATTTTACCACTATATAAAGCAGCATACCCAGAAACTTCCAGAACATCTTTATTGGCCACAAAAATTTTTATTGTAAATTTTTAATGTACAACTTAATGTGTTTCATTCTGACATGCATTTCAATTGTGACATTTCCATATATGCATTTCATTGTATATTGCAAAGATAACTTCCCCCTTACCCTCTTGTGCACCTCCTACCCCTTCTTCTATGCCCTCACCAAAGGCTTCTCTTCTACTTGCATGTCTTTTTGTGGGATTATTTTTCTATATACCCTTGCATCTCAATTATGTTTAAAGTCCAAGCTTTTTTCTGTAGTGATCTATCTTTTTACATTGTCAGTAGTATTACATGAATAATCTAGCCCATTTGTATTATTACCATTCTTTGGTATTATTGGTATTGTTATAATTATTTCCCTAAGTATTAAAGTTGGACTGCTTACTTTGAGGTAGCCCTCTCTCTCATTTCTCACTCCTCCTTGTTCCTCCTCTCCCTCCTTTCTTCTCCCGTCATCTCTTCCTTTTGCTAGATCCCTCCCTCCTCCTTTCCACTCCCTAAATTGTCCGTTCTCCACTAAGTTGACTTTAGCTTTTTATTATGTTCCAATTTCTGTATAGGATTTTTTTTCCTTCTTTTAATTTTGACTCAGCTCCCACATATGAGTGAGGAGAACATGTGGTATTTCTCTTTTGGGGCTTGTGTTCATTCACTTAAAGTAATTTTCTCCAATTCCATCTATTTTGCTGCACATGACATTATTTCATTTTTTTGATTGTTGAGTAGTATTCCATTGTGTATATGTACCATAGTTTTTTTTATCCATTCTTCTGTTGATGGGCACTTTGGTTGATTGCATATCCTTGCTATTGTGAAAAGTGCTGCATTGAACATGGAGATGTAGGTGTCTCTGTGGTATGATGACTCATCTCCCTTTGGGCATATTCCCAATAGTGTTATAGCTGGGTCATATGGTAGATCTATTGTTAGTTTTCTAAGGTGCCTCCATATTGATTTCCCAAGTGGCTGGACTAATTTACAGTTCCACCATCAGTATGAGGGTTCCCTTTTATCCACAACCTTTCTAGTGTTTGTTATTGTTTTATAAGTCTTGGCCATTCTGTTGGAGTAAGGTGGAATCTCAGAGTTGTTTTGATTTGCATTTCCCTAATGGTTAGAGATATTGAGCATTTTTTCATGTCTTTCATTCTTTATGGGCCTCTTCATTTGAGAACTATCTGTTCAGTTCCTTTGCCCATTTGTGTATTGGGTTATGTTTTCTTGGGTATTGTTTTCTTGAGTTCTTTATACATTCTGGAAATTAATCCTCTGTCTGATACAGGATGAGAAGATTTTTTCCTATTCAGTGGGGATTTCCTTGACTCTGTTGATTGTTTCCTTTGCTGTACAGAAGCTTTTTAATTTCATGTAATCCCATTTATCTATTCTTGTTGCAATTTCTTGAGCAATTGGAGACCTATTAAGGAACTACTTTCCTATGCCTATATGTTGGAGCATATTGCCTATCCTATCTTCTATTAACTAAAAAAAAAAAACTAAATTTCTTTACATGGAAGCCAGGAACCTCCAAAATGCACTTTCCTACCTCAGAATCATTATTTGCTGCTATTGTACTTGGGATCTAGTCTTCTTTTACTCAAGGGTCAACTCAAAAGTCAGCTTTCAGTCAAGTGTTATAATTGTACACACATACTCTAAAGGTAGAATTAACCACTGTCTCCAACCTACTAGCCTGCAGCTGTAGCCCTGTGGCATCCGATCCCACCAGATCGCGGAAGCTAAGCAGGGTCAGATAGTACTTGGATAGGAGACCACCTGGGAACACCAGGTGCTGTAGGCTTGGGAGATGGACCCGGCAACCCACTCCCCAAAATCAATCTGCCATTGAAAACCCTATGAACAGCAGAGAAGCACTAACAATAGTGTTTCGCCTATTGTACGTAGGGTTACTATGAGCCGAATACAGACTCAATGGCACCTAACACCAACAACAACAACAACCTACTACTTGGCACACCCCTTAGAAGAGGGCTCATATTATTAGTTGATCTCAAAAGATAGAGTTCTTTGGGGACAAGAACCTGATCCTCACCTTTTACTTTTTAGTTTCATGGCACAATATACCAAAGTCCTTGTCATTTGGGATCTATGCTGCATAGTGTTTAATCACTGTGGCAAAGAGAGTTGCTATCTTCTAGCTCACTCTGACTTCCTTGGGGTTCACATTATGCAACACAAAGTACACAGCAACACAGACGAAATAATTTTATTTTTTAAAAATCTAACCTAAATGTAATTGCACCTTTTAGACCTAAACTCCAGTTTATAGAAAATTCTGGAAATTGAGAAACAAATTAAATGACATTGTTGGGAAAAAGGCAATCTAAAACATAAATGGAAGACTCTAAAACAAAACTGGCCTGGATTCTACAGGGAAAAAAAAAAAAAGCCATACACTCACCTCTAGAAAACTCCTAAAAATGCAACTACCACACAACCCATGAGTTATCCTCCTAGGCATTTATCCCATAAAAATGAAAACTAATACTCACACAAAAACCTGTACACAAGTGTTCATAATCTTATTCATAATAGCCAAAAGCTGGAATCAGCCTAGATGTCCTTCAACAGGTGAATGGTAAAACAAATTGCAGTGCATACCACCTTGGAATACTACTCAGCAATAAAAAGGAGTAAACTGCAGGACATGACAGCACATACCTGTAATCCCAGCAACTGGGAAGCTGAGGCAGGAATTTTGAGAGTTTTAGGCCAGACTAGGCTAAACAGTGAGTTTAAGTATAGCCTGGGCTGAATCACAGGACCTTGTCTCAAAAACAAAGACAAAAACAGGAATAAACTATTGATACTAATCAACTAATAACTAATAACACAACTAGGACGAATCTCCAGGAAATTATGCTGAGGAGAAAATAAAAAGCTAAGTTCCAAAGATTGTGTACTATAAAGTTCAATTTATAACTTTGTTCAAATGACAAAATTTTGGAAGTAGAAGACAGATAAATGGCTGTCAGGGGTTAAGGTTGTATGTAGAAGGATGCAGAAGGAATGGATGTGGTTTAAAAAGTAATATGCGGGATTCATGTGGGTTTTAGAACCATTCAATATTTTGACTGTTGTAGCAGATACACAGACTAAGCACACAAATGATAAAATTGTATAGAACATAAAACACACAGAGACAAGTCCAAGTAAAACTGGGGAAACATAAAGATAATATGGGTAGGTTGTATCAATGTCAATATCCTGGGTGTGGGCCAGGTGAAGTGGCACACTCCAGTAATCCTAACACTCAGGAAGCTGAGGCAAGAGGATCATAAGTTTGAGACCAGCCTAGACTGTATCGCAAGATCCTGTTTCAAAAAAGAAAAAATCCTGGTTGTATTATAGTAATATAGTTTTATTTTTTCTTTGTAGTAGTTAGTAGGGGTTGAACACAAAGCCTCATACATGCTTTGTAAGCACTGTATCACTGAGCTGTACTCCTAGCCCAGTTTTACTTTCTATTTTTGAGACAGGGTCTCACTGACTAAGTTACACAGACTGCCTCTGGCCTGAAACCTGCCATCCTCCTGCCTCCACCCCCCAAGTCGCTGGGATTACAGGCATGAGCCATCGTGCCTGGCAGTTTTGTGAAAAGTTATTGTGAGGCACTTGCAAAGTGTCCAATAGATTGCTTTGTATTATTTCTTACAATTGCACAAATCCATTTATCTCAGTGAAAATTGTCATTTGAGAATGGGCTATCAGATATTGTGGAAGTATTGTTTTTCAGTTGTTTTAACGGTATTGTGCTTACGTCTTTATTTTTTAAATACACAGGCTGAAATATTCAGGTGAAGTACGATGATATTAGCAACTTAATGTCAAAATTTTTTGAAAGAAAAAAGCATGTACAAAGAAAAAGAAGGCAGAATTTAAATAATTATTAAATTTACGCTGATCTAGATTAGTTACTATTACACTATTTTGCAACATTTTTGTTTTGATAGTTTCCAAAAGCCCTCAGAGCTCACTCACCCTTTTTTTTTTTTTTTTTTTTGCAGTACTAGGGGTTGAACCCAGGGCCTGGACCACTGAGCTGCACCCCCAGCCCATTTTGTAGATTTTATTATTTTCTGAGACAGGGTCTTGCTAAGTTACACTGTTTGTTTCTGGTCTTGAACTTGCGATCCTCCTGCCTCCTCCTCCCCAGCCGCTGGGATTACAGGCGTGCGCCACCATGCCCGGCTAGCTCACTCACCCTTTATGGCCTTTTTCTTGTGCCCCATCTCCACTAATAGAAATACCATCCATTTTATAAAGTATCTGTTCACATTCAACCTTACATGTTTTTCTAGTGTCTTCTACTCCTATCTCTATCTATGTCTAACTAGATCATGAGCCTTTAGAAGGCAGATATCATGATTCATCTTTTTTCTTCCCACCATAAACTTAGGCCTCATCCTCAGATTCAGATTCAACAGGTCTGATATTCTCATCTACAGCCTTAGCAATTTGCCTTGATTTAGTCACTGTGAGACTATTCCCTACCTTCTGGAGACATTCATTGGTGGTGAACTTCTTTCAAGTTTCCCAGCCATCATGGTCAAAGGAATATTTGACTGACACTATTGGATTTTTCTGGTGAAGGTTTTGTACAAGTCTGCCAGTTCCTCAGGGATTATGTACTTGCTGAGGTGATCAGGAGATTTGAAGTCCCAGTCACATTTCCCAGACCTGAAAGAATTCAAAGGAAACTATGCCAATGCTAGTTATATTGCTGATGTAACCAGCTTTCTCAACTGTATTCTGTAACATTGCAAGGCTTCTTTGTTCCCTATGCTGTTAGGAGCAAATTTAACATCTTAGACAACATGGCTACTTTCTTATATTTTGGTATATCAAGTCTGACATGGGTATCATTAGGCCAAAATCAAGGTACCACAGAGCTGCATTCCTCTCTTGAGGCTATAAAAGAGGATCTGTTTCCTTGCTCATCTGGGATGTTGGTATAATTCAGATCCTTGCAGTTGTGGGACTGAGATCCCTGTTCCCTTGCTGGCTTTTGGCCAAGGATCATTCTTAGCCTCTAGAGGTCACTCTCATGCCTTAGATCATGGTCCCCTCCTTCATCTTGAAAGCTCACAACATCATAAATCTAACATAACTCTTCAACCACAGGTGTGAAAGATTCTGGGCTTTTATGGAATCATGAGATTACACTGGACCACCTGGACAATACAGGTTACTGTCCCCATTTCAAGGTTCATGTTTTAATCACATCTGCAAAATTTCTTTTACTGTATGCAATAATATATTCATAGGCTCCTGGGATTAGAACATGGATGTCTTCAGGGGACATTGTTCAGCCTATTATAATCCCCCACATTGGTAGCAGCTTTCCCATATTTTTCCTTGATGACACTGTTCATGTGCCAGAAGCCTTAGCACTAATGTGCACGGCTTTCCTGAAGTTTGCTGAGGGAGGATCACGAACTCCTATACTGCAAGCTTGTTGCCATCATGAGAATGATCACTGATGACAGTGAAAGCTCAAACTGCCAGGATGACTTCAGAATTGCCAATGGATTCACAATTCTGTGACAGCAGTGGGAACCTCAATTCAGCAGCTCCAGCCTTAGAGACAGCAAAAAATATTCCTACTACTGTGCTACACCAAATATTCTACAGACCACCTCTCAGGGCCATCCATCTCAGTCATCAATTTATCAACCTTCTGTTCCACAACATTTAATTGCTTGCTAATCCGGGCAGGCCCAATTGTTTAATTGATGTGCTCAACAGCCTTTTAGACACTTCTTCCCACAGCAAGTTTGATCATTGCCTTGAGCTGTAGGGTCTCACAAGATACTAGCTGAGGAACCACATACAGTGTGTGAAGCTTCATCTGTATTACAGCCACTACCCATCACTCAACATCACCACCTAAGCTCTGCCCCCAGTCTGTGGAAAAATCATCTTCCATGAAACCTGTCCCTGGCGCCAAAAGGACTGAAGGCTGTTGCTCTAAAACCATGAACCAAATAAATCTATCCTATCTCCTTAAGTTGTTCTGTCAGGCATTTTGCCATAAAAACACAAAAGCTAACACATTAGCCCAATAAACTTGCAGGCCTCCTGAGCTCTTGACTGGCTCAGCTTCTCCTTTGCTACATGTTTGTTATTGTTAGGTGCCACTGAGTCATGTCTGACTCATAGCGACTCTGTGTACAACAGATGAAACACTCCCTGACACTGTGCCATGCCTGGTACTATGTCAGTGCTTCTCTGCTATCATAGGGTTTTCAATGGCTGATTGGTTTTTGGGAGTGGGCTACCAGGTCCTTCTCCCAAGGCTACAGCACCTGGTGTTCCCAGGTGGTCTCTTGTCCAAGGACTCACCAGACTCAACCCTACTTAGCTTCCAAGTTCTGACAAGATTGCACACCAGAGTTGTACAGTATGTTAAAGCTCCCTAAATGATTCTGAAGTACAACCACAAACTTTAATAGGAAATAAACTTTTTAGGTTATAAAACTTTTCAAACAAAAAATGTAATTTCATTTTATTAGCTATGAAGTAAAGCATCTTTCAAGCTAAATTACATTATAATTATTACATGATACATAATCACTAAGCCCGATACAGAAGACAAATTTTGTATTTCAATTTGTCCAGTAAGGAGACATCAAAAATAAATAATGAAAGGCCTTTTCCTCTTCAACCTTATTCCCTTTATATTTAAACTTGATACATACTTTATAACACTAAAGTTTGGCTTTTTCTGAACTAGTGCTTTCTAAGATGATTATGAATATAACAAATTTGAGAGAACAGGAAAATGAACATTTCTACCTGCTTGTTTTTAAGCTCATTATCTCATTTGTCATTAAGATGATAATGCTGTAGAAAATAATGTTTGGGTATAAATAAAAGATACAATTTAAACATTTTCCATAATAGAGAAATTTCAGTATTATATAATCAAAAACTCAATTATAAATACACAAACACATATCTTATAAAAATACACTTAAAAACAAAATAGGAAAAATACTGGGTCTTCTGAAGGTGAGCTGGTACTATGAAGAGGCTTTGATTCCTTTATCTTTATCAGGATATTCTTCCATATCTGAGAATATTAACTCTGGAGAAGAAAATAAAGAAATCATCCTTAAAATGTTTTCCAGTGCCTCAAAGAATTTTACAGTTTAGTTACCAAGAATCTCTTGATACACTGACACAATGCACAGTAATAGAAAGCCCATAATAGAAAGCCCATAATAGAAAGCCCTCAAGTACAAGTAAGAATTCCTGATCAGAGAAATCTGATTTGAAGGGTAAACTAATAACAAATAAATACATTTTACATTTTTAAACGTTTAAGTTTTAAAATTATAAGCCACTGAACATAAAACATGTATAATGAAGATAATATAATAACTCTTACCAGGAAATTTAAGTCACTTAGAGAACCTAGGATCATTAAACAGCTAAATACTTTAATTCTATAGAGATCAAATACTCTAAAATGTAGAATACAAACATAGAGGGACTCAGAACTAACATTAGATGTATACTAGATATCTTAAATGTGTTGTCCCATTTCACCACCAAAACAACCCAAGAAGCTAGATATTATCCTCATTTTATATCTACTTTTTAATCTATACATAGATAAAATGTTCCATGACTCACAAGGCCCTGAAAGAGAGCAGACTTAGACTCAATGCTGCATGAGCCAGCCAGATGCAGCTTCAGTCCCAACTTCACAACAGAATGTTATTACTCGATATTTTTATATTAAACTATTACTTAGCATAGATACATAATTTATTAAAATGCCAAGAAATATAGAAAAAACAACTCTTAAGAATCTTGTAAAATAAAATCGTCTGATGTAAGTAATTAGATGAAAAATTCTTTGAATGATCAAAAGTATACCAAGTGAGAGAAAAGCAGCAAAATACATAAGAGCCTAATATTTAAATAAATACTTTACATACATCAAAATAAATAAAGCAACAAGATATTAAGTGGAACAACATGATAGTTACAATGCAAAAACATACTTTCATAAATGAAAATATACAAGGAAATATTCTGTCTTGTTTATTTTTGTTGTTGTTTTTGTTTTGTTTGAGGCAGAGTATCCCTAAAAAAGGATCTAGACCTAGAGATTAGTGAATTTCCCTGGGCACTGGCCCCTAGGCATGTTAAAGGTAAGATGACTAAACACTTTGTTAGACAATGAAGGGTTAAGAATTTGTGCTGAGAAGAACAGGAGACAAGAATGATTCACTTGAATAGGTATCTGACAGAGATGCCAGATAAGTGAAGGATGATTTATTTCAACTTAAGGGGACTAAGAGTAATGAAAGCAGAGTTTCTATAAATTATTTGAAGGCTTCCAAGAGAGAGACACCTTCTGAATATGTACAAGGGCCACAGATGCTCCTCATTAAGTACTTCCAGACTCCAGCTCTCTAGGCCGCCTCCCTGCCTCTCCTTTCATCCTGCTATACTACTTTGTTTTCAATGTTCTCCTATCATTTTATTTTAAATATGTATTTGTTATTAGAATATTATAGGAAGATTTCTAAAATCTTTAGAGAAGATTTCAGGATATTCTTATACTATTTTTTCTTTAATACCTTCACTAAGATCCATGCCTGGCCTATACGACAAAAATAGCCAGGATAATCCAACCAGAAGGGTCACCACCAGATTCACCAAAATCCATGGCTGAAGAATCTGTTCCTCAATTCCTGCTGCCCTACAGATATAGAAATACTTATTAGGAATGTCTTCATCTTGGTTCATAAACCTAAATCTAGCTATTTAATAAACTTAAAAAAAAAAGCAGTCCTCTCTTAGAGAAATAACAAGCATAAAATAAAAAGTCCATGTAATATACCATATATCACAAGAACAAGGACTAATGATTATTTGAACTCTAAATAGATTTTCTCTATATATTAATATAAAGTTAGTGTTTCCCAAAAAAACCTATAAAAGCTTCGCTTCTAATTACCATGGCAATATTCTTAAATTAAGTATCTTTCCTTTCTCTCTTAACTCCATCCCTCTATCCACTCTCTCAAGACAGACTGCCCTTCTGAGTTTTAAACTGGAATCTCAGCTGTCCTATCAGCTTCATGGTTGGCCACTGATATGCAAATGTTGGCTTTTTCTATTCTGCTCTTTCTAGCACTGTTTGGTTTTCTAACTCTGTCCTAGCTACCCTCTCCCATCACTGTTCAGAGGTATTAGGCTCTTTTACTAGGTATAGAGGTAGAGTTCCTCCAGCCCCACTGCATGATGACTTATTTTAAGAATGTAAATTATATTTTTTGGAAAGAAGACATTTCATTAAAAATGTAGGAATATATAGCAATAGTTATCCATTAACTAAAAGGATAGGTATTTCTTTCCACAGTTTTGGAAACAAAAACATGGCCTTCATTATTCTTTATAGATGAAAACATAAAAAGAGTGGAAGGAAAAGAAAAGTACCATTGCTTACACAGTTGCTATTATTATTATTGTTGTTGTTGTTAGGTGCCATGGAGTCAGTCCAATTCATAGTGTCCCTCAATGCATTTTCAATGGCTAATTGTTTCGGGATTGCTTTGGGAGTGGATTGCCACATCCTTCTCCCATTTTTGTGGTGCTGACAATCAAATCTAGGTCATCAGATAGTGAAGCAGCACTTTACCAACTGAGATAAACCCCAGCCTGTTATTACCATTAACAACTGCTAATGTTACTGTGAATTCTTACCAGAGGCTACCATTAACAGAAGGAGGTGTGTAAAGGTGGATTCTGTCACTTGTCATTTGCTGACTCAGAGATAGTATAAGAGCAGCAAAGTACACTGAGAAAAAGACAAATGAAATTACTAATAAATTTTAGCAAGCTCGTTTATCTAAAATTATTACTTTAAGGTAAAAAATATTCTATACTTTGGTAAATGATGATACAAAAGAAACTCACTTGCTCAATTTCAACAGACAGCCTTATGTTATTTTTCAAGGACATAAGTACACAGTGTCTTTATTGCACAGCTCACTATTTTGTCATTAGAACGGATAAGAACCTAGGAGATCTTTTAAGAAATTAAATAACTTGCTAAAGGTCCCCAAATTAGTTTTATTAATAGTCTAATAACATAGAACAAAATGTATTTTAAATTACAAGAAAGATATAAAATAGTGCTTGTTACTAAAAGGCAATACTTGCTAAATCTGTTTAATGTCCAGTAGAAAATATAAAAGCTAAAACTTAAGTAATACAGAAGAACAAATTAAACTTTTTCTTTTTCTTTTTTCTGCAGTACCCAGGGGGTTGAACCCAGGACCTTGCACATGCTTCCCAAGCACTCCACTACTGAGTTGCACCTTCAGCCTTTCTTTTATAAAATTTTTTTATTTTGAAACAGAGTCTTGCTAAATTGTACAGGATGTCTCTGGCCTTGAACTTGTGATCCCCCTGCCACAGCCTCCCGAGTTGCTGGGATTACAGGTGTGTGTCACAGGGTCTAACTTAAACTTCTATTAATTAATTAGTTAATTAATTTTTGGTGCTGGGGATTGAACCCAAGTCCTTGTGTAAAAATTAAACTTTTAAAAGTGGTTTAGGTTGCTCTCCTGAGCAGCCCACTCTGTGGTCTAACAGTGTTTCTTTTCATGTTTTTCTTAATGAACTTACTCTTCTTTTTAATTTTAAAATAAATGTGATTTAGATGAACCTCTAATAAAAAATAATTCTATCAAAATTATGGCTGCCATGTTTTCAATTACAAATTCAGTAAACATCCGTAGGTAATGACTTATAAGAAATAATAACACAAAATATTTTTAAAAATAAAATTAACCTAGGTGTCCATTAACAGCTGAGTGAATAAGGAAATTGTGGTATATATACACTATGGAATTTTATTTAGCCATAAAGGAGGATAAAATTATGGTACTTGCTGAAAAATGAATGGAACTAGAGATCACCATTTTAAGCAAATTAAGCCAGACCCACAAAGATAAACATGTTTTCTCTCATGTGGATATTGTTGTTGTTGTTAGGTGCCGTGGAGTCGGTATCCGACTCATAGAGACCCTCATAGGGTTTTCAATGGCAGACTGTTTCGGGATTGCCTTAGGAGTGGATTGCCAGGCCCTTCTCCCATTTTTTGCGGTGCTGGGAATTGAACTCAGGACCTCAGAGACTGCAGCGCAGCACTCTACCCACTGAGCTAAATCCCAGCCCATGTGGATATTAGACTTCAACATATATTCATTATTAAAAGATATAGACCATGAAAACTGACAGGATTTAAGTAGGGAAAGACAATAGACTAAAGAAAAGGGGGAGGTGGCAAAAGGAAGGGGTAATGGGAGGAAAAAATATATATCACATATGTTGCCCTTATGGCAAAATCGGGATGTATATACATACAGACAGATTCACAAAAAAGATGTGCAAGTAGAAAGGAGACCATTTGTGGGGAGGGAGGGAATGGGGGATGTGGGTCATGGAAAGGTAAGGGGGAAGTTAACATGAACAACGTACAATGGTATGCATGTATGGGATGCCCTAAGGAGACCCATTAAGTTGTACATTAAAAATTACTAATAAAAAAGTACATTTTTACTGGTCCAAAATTACAGTAAAATTCAAGTATCATATAGTTATCAAATTAAACTAATACTCACAGAAAGATGCTAAAGCTGTTGGATCCAGAGCAAAAAAGTTTCGTATTGCTACTGATGTTTTAGCAAAGTTAATCCTGAAAATATAAAAGCTTCTTGTCACAATACATGTGTAAACTTCTTTTAAAAAACTTTACTGTCTTAACTATAGCATTTTCCTTTTCTCTTCTACTGTTACTACATATATTGTCTATCACATGGCTGTAAGTAGCTAAGTTTAAACTTACATACAAAAAGAATATCTTATTTACATTGGTCACACAAAATATCTAACTAGAAGATTATTTTTGGCAACATTCCTTTGGAGTTAAGATATCCTGAGGAAACAAATTAAACCTAATCTGCAAAATTCATTAGCCTCTATCTTTTTCTGTTACTCATACCATTAAGCTAAAAATTGCTGTCATTTTTTTATGGGTTGTGTTCCCCCAAAAATTTGGTAAATGCCTAATCCCTGATACTTGTGAACATGACCTAATTTGGAAACAAGGTCTTTGTAGATGTATTAAAGCTAAGATACAGTCACCCTAATCCAAAGACTAGCTTTAAAAAAAAGCTAAAGTAATATTAATATCCTATTTCTCTTTTGAATACTATCAGTGATACATTTGTTAAACATTTCTTCCTGAAGAAAAGTTAGAAGATTTGTAGTCACAATAATCTTACCTGTCAAAAGTTGAAATTGTACTTAGAGCCAAAAGCAAGTATAGAAGACTCTGGAATGGATATGCTAAAGTCTTGTATTGCTGTAGAAGGTTGGAGAGGTTAGACAGCTGATCTCCTGCTAAAACATATATCAGAACAATATTCCATACAGCACAGCCAGCCAAGAAGCCATGAGAAAACAGACCAATCATCCTGCATGGAAAAGGGTTTAATTATTGTACATGAATTACTAAAATAAAAGGCTAAAATATTTTTAAAATTTCTTCACACATAAGAATAAAATTTAACATACTATGAAAAGGAAAAACAAGCCCCTCTTTTTTGTGTGTGTGTGGTACTGGGGATGGAACCCAGTTCCTTGTACATACTAGGCAAGCACTCTGTCACTGAGCCACACCTCCTGTTGCAGGCCTTTTCTTTTCACTTCTACTGACAGACCATTTAACTCCAATGGAATGTTTAAAAAAATACATACCTACATACCATTTTAAGTTGTCAATTGTGTTAAAATTATTGAATAGGCAAGACTTTTTTAAATTTTAAATTATGAAATCCAGTTAACATTAGTCCTAGGAAAAGTCCAACAAAAGCAGCCACCTGAAAGCTCGGTGCACTGAAAGTGCCACATCTCTGGTGGTCCAGGAAGGCTTAATGTCCATTGACACATCTATGTTTTCTGTGGTCTTTATCAACTCTGAACGATCAGCAGCATGGAATCTCCCTAAGAATACATAGCACAATTACTAATGACTAGCAAGAGAGAACCCATTATTTTACGTTATTAAGAAGCTCAAACTAACACTAAAATTCTGCTGTTATTCTGTCTAAAAATTCTCCTTAACTTTCATTTTTTTCTTTTGTTTTTTTCCTCTTTTGTCTTGGTTGCTTAAACATAATATTTCTTCATCTTTTAAAAAATAAGTACTATCAATGCACTTTTACTCAACACAAAGCTGATGTTAAAGTAACAATTTTAGAAATCAATTACATTTAATGAAATACACTAATGAACTTTCAACTCAGAATAAAGTCTAAAAACCTTTAACATGATATAGTCTACAAAACTCTACTACAGAGACTTTAGAAGTATTAAAGTTTAAATGTCTACATCATCAAGGTAAGTCAATATTTGAAAACTACTTTAAAATTTTTAGGAAAAGATATGAGGGTATAAAGCATGGCTTTCTGTATTGACAGGAAAGAAATGGCTTGTTTTCTAAGATTCCTCTGAACTTCTCTCAACATTCTTATGAAAAGCATCAGTTTAAGTGCCAACACCGCAATATTGGATGAGCACGGCTTTATCCATTTTACTGTTGACTAGCAGAACCTTGGAGATGCAGTAATCCACTGACAGACCTTAGGAAGCAAGTAAGGTTCCATTTCAATTACCTTTACCAAATCCAGCTCTCAGGTGTTTTAGAGGATGAAATAATAATTTTCCCTATGTAAAAACATTTTCTGAAGAGACAACAGAAGCACTGGTGCCTTTTATTGTCAATTACTCAAGTAGGGAAGTTTCTGTGCTAAGAATAAAAATGAGAATTGAATGATATTACTTGAAAATAAACTATAGTAAATTAAATGGCCAAATAGTATACAAGAAAGGCACTTATCTGTTGTTGTTGTTAGGTACCGTCAAGTCAGTATCCGACTCATAGCGACCCTCTGTACAACAGGGGAAACACTATTGTTGGTGCTTCTCTGCTGCTCATAGGGTTTTCAATGGCAGATTCATTTTTTGGGGGAGGGGGTTGTCAGGTCCTTCTCCCAAGCCTACAGCTTCTGGTGTTCCCAGGCGGTCTCCCACCCAGGTACTAACCAGGCCCGACCCTGCTTAGCTTCTGAGATCTGACGGGATCGGATGCTACAGGGCTATGGCTGCAGGCCCATGGCACTGGTTTGGAAGTCATGAAACACAGGTGCAAGTTCCAGTTCTACACTAACCATCTGTGAGATGCTAGGTAGTCATTAGCCTCTCCAGACTATAAGTTTCTCACTGGCCAAGAACTCCATGATCCTTTAGATGGGATGTTATGGAATCTGAATTGTAAAACAATTTACACAAAATATAAATTTCAAATTTTAAGGACCACTCTTTCTGTTTCAGAGTTCTTCAGGCAGCATATCCATATCATACCTGTGAGAGTAGGATATCGTCATGACCATGCTTTGGGTAGGTTTTTCTTCAACACTGTGTTCCCCAAAATTCAAATGTTAAATCCTTAACCTCTAGCAGGATGGTATTTGAAGTGGTGGCATTGGGAGATAATTAGCATGCTCCCATAAATGATGAGATTAGTGGGTTTTTTTAAGAGGAGGAAGAGACACCAGAGCTCTCTATGCCACGTGAAGACATAGTGAGGTGGCCATCTGCAAGCCAGGAAGGGGCTATCCCCAAGAACTGAATCTGCCAGCACCTTGTCTTGGACTTCTCAGCTTCCAGAACTATGGTTTAAGCATTCAGTCTACAGTAGTTTGTTATAGAAGACTGAGGCAAAAAGAAACAACAACAAAAAAAACCTCTGCAAATCCAGTCGTATAACCAGTACACGCCAGAGCTATTTTCCAAAAGAATACATAGATCTAATGATTTTGTTTGTTTGTTTGTTTGTTTTTTGTGGTGCTGAGGATGGAACCCAGACCACGCACACTCTGGGCAAGCTCTCTACCACTAAGCTATATCCCTTGCCCTGTATTTCTTATGTAATGTGGTAGTACCATCACACATTTTTTTTTTCCTTGTGGTATGTGTATCATTACCTACCCTACCACCACAACTAGTACCAATTGTAAAACACTGGTCAAGTAAAACAAAATACAAAGAAATGAGTGAAGATGGGGGGCAATATAAAATATTATCCATAATCCCATAACCCAGAATCAACCAGTATTAATATTTTGGCATATTTCCTTCAATTCTTTTGTCCTATGCATTTTTCCATAGTTGAAATCAAACTCTTAAGTTTATGTATGTGTGTTCATCTTTCATTATTAGGATCTTTGTATAAAGTCAAAAGTTCTCCCTAAATATTTAATAGTATAGAATATTTAATTACATAGATAAACCATAACTTCCTAAAGTCATTCCCTTCTTGTTTTACATTTAGGTTGTTTCCAGTTTTTCACTCTCACAAATTTCAATGTGTTGACTAGCTTTGTAAATAAATTTTGGGCCACATTTTTTATTATTTCCTTAAATCAGATTGCCAAAAGTATAATTATGAGATGAGATGTTCTTGAATAATTTTTGTTTGCTTTTGTTTGTTTGTTTCAGACAGGGTCTCGCTGTGTAGTCCAGGATGACCTGGAACTTGCTATGTAGTTCAGGCTGGCATTGAACTTGTATTGATCCTCCTGCCTCAGACTCTCAAGTGCTGAGATTACAGGTGTGTGCCACCACACCCTGCTAAAAAAGATCCAAGTCTAACACATGTATGGGAAAATGAGCATGTTGAGCCCTGCAAAGAATATAAATTGTTATACCCTCTTGGAAAGTTATCCAGCAGTATTAAAACATAAAATTCACATATATTAGGTTTAGGAATTCCATCTTGATGAATCCTGAAGAAATGAAACTGCTAATGAAGAGAGAAAAGAGTTTGATCACAAAGAATTATTATAAAAATCAGAAGATTTAGAAATATAGGCTTTCTTCCACGAATTACTATGACCACGTAATTTTCATGAGTTTTCTCTCTCTCTCTTTTTGTAGTAGTGGGGATGAACCCAGGGCCTTGATCCATGCTAGAAAAGGGCTCTACCACTGACCTACATCCCCAGTCTCTCAGGGTTCTATTAAATCAGGAGAAGACAAGGCTAGCTGTTGAGGGGCAACCAAAAATCTCTTCTACAAGCCTGTACTAACCTAGAAAGATGTGGAGTTGAGATTGATACTTATGCTTCCTCCCTAATGCCTGGATTTTACTCAAGTGCCCAATATTCTTGTGTAGTTTTTAAAGAGATTATGTTCCAAAATAAGAAATTACTTACGACTTTTTTCCACAAATACTTTGCCTACAGGCTGGCTAATTCCAGTGGGTGCAGTGAATCTAGACTGCTGTTCTAGAGTACTCTGCCCATCAGTAATTATGTCTTCATCTTCTACTCCCAGCTCATTGGCATATTGTAACTCTACTGGCTGGGTTTTCCTGTAATCATGGAGGATGTAAGAAACATGGTTAATTCTTGAATTTTTATAGACCCACATAAGAATTACCTGAACATAACGAATATAATGGAAAGAGCTCTAGACCTAGAATGAACAAATATGGTTTTTACTCAAATAGATTTGTTATTAGCTATTATGTGTAACAAGTCACTTATATTTTTGTAGGCCTCAGTTTTCTTATCTGGAAAATGAAATGGTTATGTGTTGTTGTTGTTGTTGTTGTCAGGTACCGTCGAGTCGGTATCCGACTCATAGCGACCCTCATAGGGTTTTCAATGGCTGAGTGTTTCAGGGAGTGGATTGCCAGGCCCTTCTCCCATTTTTGCGGTGCTGGGAATTGAACTCTGGGGCCTCAGAGACTGGAGCACAGTGCTCTACCCACTGAGCTAAATCCCAGCCCTGGTTATGTGTTGTTGTTCTTGTTGTGTGGTGCCGTCGAGTCGGTATCCGATTCATAGCGACCCTTATAGGGTTTTCAATGGCTGACTGTTTCGGGATTGCCTTGGGAGTGGATTGCCAGGTCCTTGTCCCATTTTTACAGTGCTGGGAATTGAACTCAGGACCTCAGAGACTGCAGCGCAGCGCTCTACCAACTGAGCTAAATCCCAGTCCCTGGTTATGTGTAGAGTTGTATAATTCCACACATAAATCAATTCTTATTTGTAGGGTCATTTTTAATACAAACAATGTTATATAACTTCCAGAGTATTTTTTAAGTATGCCATTCTGTTTTATCATTTGATTGCCTATGCTAAAACACAGTATCTTATTGCTGAGCTAATCATAATTGAAATTCTGTTAACATAAGGAAATAAATCACAGTAGCCTATCTTATCTTTAATTTTTAATAAGCTTAATATCTAATTTTTTGTTACTTGTATAAAATCTTCTCTTTGTATTATTCTTTTTTAGTGATGACTCCTAGATCTTTTATTTACATACATTATTAGTTTTTTTCTCAATGTTCCACTCTTTTCAAATTTATCATCACATTGATTAAACTCATATTTTATAATATTACTTATTCTAAAGATAAACAGATATAGTATTTAGTAAGATCTAATGAAAAATGCCCATTTTGGAGCTCTGAATTAAGCATCAGAGAAACTCTGAGGAATATTTAGAAGGATAAGTAAGTTATTACTTTGCCTTCCTTCGAGGTTTTTGAATAACCACCTCCTTAGCTGGCTCCACATCAATACCATTTTCATTTTGTAATAAAGGTGGACTAGATGTCTTCTTTTGGGTGAAGGAAGTCTCCAACTCTGAAAATAAAATGAATGTTTTCAATGACTTGAAGGTAAAAATAAAAGTAATGTACAAGACTTTTGTAAGACAAGAGAAATTTAAGAATCTTAATTGGGCCAAAATTTTTCCACTATCTTATAGATTTTTAATTTTTAAAATTTTGCATTTTTATACTCTCAACATATAATCTGAAATTGCCATACCAGATAATATGGTGGGAATATTATGTAATCTAATGCCCAGGGTTGGAATACTACCACGTTTGGTGATTTTCTAGGACTCATAGGACTCAGAAGTCATTATACTCACAGTAAGTTTATTACAGCAAAAGGATACAAAGCAAAATCACCAAAAGGAAAAAGCAGATGCAGCAAGTTCCAGGTGAAACCAGGTATAAGGCTATCCTCTATCAGTGTCCTCTATCAGTGTCCTCTATCAGTGGATTCAAACAGGAAGTCCTAAGTCCTCTAGCAATGAGTTGTAACAACACATGGGATGCATTCTCTATCAAAGAAGTTCATTAGAGACTTAGAACACAAAGTTTTCAAGGAGGGCTAGTCACATAGGCTTAACACAGACCACAATTCCAGATTCCCAGAAGGGAAGCAGGTATTCAGCAAAAATCATATTTATATGCACAAACACACAGTGGACTACACTTATAGTTTAGGGAAAATCTTGTATCAGTGTAGGGAACTGTTTACCACCTAAGTTCCCAAATGCTAAAGACCAATCTTACAAGGCCTCTCTAAGGCTAGCAGTCTCAGCCCTGCTATGTTAACTCTTTTCTGTACCCAGAGTGGGCATTAAGTTCAAACAAGTCAATAGAGCTTTCTAACCTGCTAGCTACTCTTTCTACTTGAAAATTCTGGCTCCCTGAAGTACCCTCAACTCCTTTGACTTCTATTTTGTTTTGTTTTGTTTATTCTTTGTTTCTTGAGACAAGGTCTTGCTATATAGCCCAGGCTGGTCTGGAAGTTGCTATGCAACCCGAGCTGACCTTGAACTAACGATTCTTCTGCCTCAGCCTCCCAAGGTCTGGGATTACAGGTGTGTATCACCATGCCCAGGTCAAATTCTATTTTAATAAAATACTTGTGGCCTGGGCTGGAAAGACAATACAAGCAGTAAAGCTTAGTATAGTCACTCTGAACAAAACAAAACAAAAATCAAAGTTTTAAAATCCTGAAAACTTAGAAAGCAGTTCCTACAAGGCTGATGACATTCTGGAATGGCAGTGACAGGGCCTTATTGGCCCAAAACTTAGTTGAGTCCTGAATTTTCTAAAAATAGTCAAGCCATTCATGTACAGACAATGTTTACAAATTATAAAATCAGGTATTAGTATCAATGGCAATTTTCAAATTTGGACCCTACTGAATTACCAAGAGCATGGATTTCATTAAGTCATATTTAGTGCTAGTGATGAAATAAATCATTTGATTGGGGTAAAGTTCATCTGAGAATCATCACTGTTTCTTTTTCCTTCTGCCCTCTTCTGCTCTAATCTTTTTCTCATAGGCAGTGCCCCACACACTGTGGTATCTCACTTCAACTGCATCTCAAAACTGTGTTGTGACTTCTTCAGTTCCCATAACTTTTGCAGCCAATCAGGACTTGCTGTTTTCTAAGACAAGTAATTCATCAGGAAAATTATCCACATGGGCTGATGTTAATAGGAGAGAGCAAATCTCACAACCTTTGTTCCTTCACTTTGTCTCACTGTAACAAAACCTTTGTCCTTTTCTAATTATTATAGAAGGCTTATATGCACTATATGAAAAATAAGTAAAATATAAATGAAGGAAGCCTTCTTCTAAAAAGCCTCCTTCTAAAAAGCCTACCACTATTAACATTGCTAAGCCTCCTTCTAAAAAGCCTACCACTATTAACATTGCTATATCTTTCCATTTTTTTTACTATGTATATGTATGCATAAATCTATATGCCGGGTTGAACTGTGCTAAAAATAAATAAATAAATCATAAGATATGTTCAAGTCATAACTCCCAAAATCTGTTAAAGCAACCTTATTTGGAAATACAGTCTCTGCACCTATAATCAAGTTAAGATGAGGTCATGCTGGATTAGGATGGGTCCTAAATCCAATGACTGGTATCCTTTTGAAAAGAGGAAAATTTGAACAGACACATTGGATATAATGTAAAGTTAGAACAGAGATTGGCATTATGCTGCCACAGCCAAATGGTGCTAAGGATTGTCAACAACCACCAGAAGCTAGAAGAGGCAAGGAAGGATTCTTCCTAGGGCCTGCAGAGGAATCATGGCCATGTGGACACCTTAATTTTTAACTTCTAGCTTCCAGAAATATAAAGCAGTAAATTTTTGTTGTTTTAAGTTGTCAAGTTTGTGGCACTTTCTTATGGCAGCCCACAAAATAAATAAAATATGTTTTACAAAAGTGGAACTCTCTTATACTCACTATTTTATAAACTTTATTTTTGATTTAATGATACTTTATGGATGATTTTCCATGTCACTATTTCACTTTAACAGTCCTTTTAATGGGTACGTGGTTTCCATTTATTACATAAATCATGATTATTTAGCCAGTATCATGTTAGGTACTGAGTTATTACTAGTTTCTCTTATAAATAATGTTGCAGCTAGCTGGGCGTGGTGGCGCACGTCTGCAGTCCCAGCGGCTTGGGAGGCAGAGCCAGGAGAATTGCAAGTTCGAGACCAGAGGAAGTCTATGTAACTTAGCGAGACCCTGTCTCAGGAAGTAAGGAAAAAAAATAAAAGGGCTGGGGGTGCAGCTCAGTGGTCCAGCACTTGCAAAGCATGCAGGCGTGAGGCCCCGGGATCAACCCCCAGTACCAAAAAAAAAAATTAAATTAAAAAAAAAAATAATGTTGCAGCTAACATCCTTTAATTACCATAAATATTATAGTTGCTTCTATTCTTGGAATTCTGAACAAGCTGTATCAATTTACAGTGGATGAGTATACCCACTCCCATCAACACTGGATTTTCTAATTTGGAAAAAAGCATGCTAGTTTAATAGGCAAACAACAACAACAACAAAAATATGGTTTTTGTCTTCCTATCTTCCTTTTCTCTTCTCTTTTTTTTTTTCCAGTATTGGGGGGTTGAACCCAGGGCCTAGCACATGCCAGGCAAGTACTCTACCACAGAGCTGCACCCCCAGCCCTTATTTTATTTTGATACACGGTCTTACTAAGTTACACAGGCTGCCACTGGCCTGAAACTCGTGCTCTTCCTGCCTCCACCTCCTGAGTGGCAGGAATTAGAGGAATGTGCCACAAAGCCTGGCATGATACAGTATTTTGTTTACCTTGTAAACAGTATGTGGGATACAGAAAAAGATTTAATAAATGTTGGCTATGTTTTATTTTAGCATTGTTAATACAGAATTCACCCTTTCTGCACTAATATGAAATGTCTATTTCATCTACTAAATTCTTACATGCATTGGGATGTGAGCTTTCTGTTTTAGTCCTGAATTTGTACTCCTCCTCTCATAATCTACACAGGTATGATGAAAAGAGATCTGTAAATTATTTTTGGCTGAAGCCAATAGAGTTGTAGTGGTAAATATTTTAAGAAAGAAAGCAAGAAACTACCTATGGAAAATGGATGGGGAAAGCAATGAGAGCACACAGTTTATCATACCCCCGAAATAACAACTGCTATCACAACCTAACCGTGGTTTCTTCACATACCAGGAGGTAGCCTTTTCTTCTTTTGTCTCCTTTGAACAGGAACCTCTACATTCTCTTTGAGTTCTTCAGTTGGTAGCTCACTGTCCCCAGATGGTTTGTGAACAGGTTCACCAAGGCCTTCAAAAGAAGCACTAGCTACAGAAAAAGAGAGAAAAACATAGAATGACTTGAGCAGAGATCATTGAGTCTTAGAAAGATACAAGAAAGGTTGTAGAATGTTTTTTACATAGTAACACTTTCTTTTTCAGAATTATGTCTCAATCTTGATATCCTCTCCTCTCACCTATAGCTTTGGGCTTTAGGTTAGAAAAGGAATAAATGTGGGAATAACAGAGATTGGCATTATGCTGCCACAGCCAAATGGTGCTAAGGATTGCACCTTAGGGAAGAAAAGAGTTGGAGGACCTAGAAAGAAGAACAATAGAAGAGGAAGAGATACTGCTTCAGAACATTTATAACTTCAAAAAGGTATAAACAATAAAAATTGAAATCATGTCTTCTGCCTTAAGAATTTTTATCATGTTCTATACAGTAAAGTCCTTCATTAATAAACTAACACATGAAAAAGTCTTCATGGATTATTAATTGGAGTTAAGGGGTAATTTATAAATCTCTTCATTTGGTCATTCATTTCAATCTCTCCCCTCGTGAAATCTTTTAACAGAAATTAAACACATTTGAATTTCTGATTTAAATGTTACTTGACTATATTCCCTTGCCTATCTTCTTTACAAAAGAAGAAACAGAAATGCGGTCATAAACAAATTAAAATATGCTTAACCTCACTAGTAGTTAGAAAAATGCAAACCAAAATAAGCTACATTTGCCTATTAAATTAATTTTAAAAAATTTTTAAAGATTCACATTGCACCATGCTGTTAAGGATTTAGAGAACGTGACACTTGCTAATTCTATGTGTGGTGAGAAAATACCTAAAGCTTCCCTGAAGGCAATTTAGTAGAACCTACCAAATTAATATTAATTAATGATATCATTCAATAATTTCCACATTCAGTTGGATCTCCTTTCTTGGGAATAGACACAAATATGGATCTCTTGCAGTCAGTTCGCCAAGTAGCTGTTTTCCAAATCTCTTGGCATAAACAAGCTAGCACCTCCAATGCTGCATCTGTTTGTTGAAACATCTCTATTGATATTCCATTAATTCCTGGAGCCTTGTGTTTCGTAAATTCCTTCAAGGCAGCTTCCACTTCATCCTTTAGTACCACTGGTTTCTGATCACATGTAACCTCTTGAGATGGTTAGTCATCCACCAATTCTTTTTTATAATGATTCTGTGTATTCCTTCCATCTCTTTTGATGTTTCCTGCATCATTTATATTTTCCCTGTAGAATCCATCACTACTGCCACTTGAAGCTTGAATTTTTTCTTCAATTCCTTAAGCTTGAGAAAAACAGAGTGTACTCTTCCCCTTTGGTTTTCTATCTCCAGCTCTTTGCACATGTCATTATGATATTTGATTTTGTCTTCTCGAGCTTCCCTTTGAAACCTTCTGTTTAATTCTTTACTTTGGCAGGTTTTCCCTTTACCTTAGCTGCTCCATGTTCAAGGGCAACTTTCAAAGTCTCTTTTGACATGTAAATGGTCTTTTGTTTTTTTTCCTGACTTTTAAATAATGTTTTGCTTTCTTCATGATGTCTTTGCTGTCATGCCATAACTTATCTGGTCTTCAATTATTAGTGACTAATGCATCAAATTTGTTCTTGAGGTGGTCTCTAAACTCAGGTAGGATATACTCAAGGTCATATGTGGGCTCTTGTACATTGTTCTAATCTTCTTCAATTTCAGTTTAAACCTGCATATGAGCAGCTGATGGGATGATCCACAATCAGGACCTGCTCATTCAATTTTTGATATTGAGCTTTTCCATCATCTTCTTCCACAAATGTAGTCAGTTTGGTTCCTGTATGTTCCATCTGGTGAATTCCATGTGTATAATGACTGTGTATGTTGGTGAAAATATGTATTTGTAATGAAAAGATCATTGCTGTGAAAAAATTCTATTATGTGATCTTCAGCATCATTTTTTTATTAGAAATTTTTAATGTACATCATAATGTGATTCATTTTGACATGCTTTTCGTTGTGACAATTTTCATATATGCAATTTGATAAGCATTATACATATAGGTTACCCCTTACCCTCCTCTATGTTTTCCCCCTCCCCCCTTCCTAAGTTTCCCATCCAAGTCTTCTCTATCTTTTACTATATAGTATTTTTCTATATGTCCTTGGGTTCCATTTCTGTTTAAGATAGAAACTTTTCCTGTAGTGGTCTTTGTTTCTATCTTGTTAGAACAATTACATGCGATTTTTAGTCCATTTGTATTGACCTCATTCTTATCTTCCCTCCCCC
>VMDO01006267.1:64724-102473 GCA_007922755.1 Pedetes capensis | reverse complement strand
AATTACCTTTTCTATTTCTGTGTAGGTAATGGGCTTGTTTAGGTCTGTTATGACTTCTGAGGATAGTTTTGGTAGGTCATACATGTTAATAAATTTGTCCATTTCTTCTGCGTTTTCATATTTTTGGGAGTATAGTCTCTCATAGTAATCCCTGACAATTTTGTGTATTTCATTGGAGTCGGTGGTTATGGATCCATTGTCTCTCATAATCCGTAGTATGTTAGATTTTTCCTTTTCTTTTTGATGAGATTTGCCAGAGGGGTGTCTATCTTATTAAACTTTTCAAAGAACCAACTCTTAGTCTTATTAATTTTTTGAATTATCTCTTTAGATTCTAATTGAGATATTTCTCCCTTTATTTTTGTAATTTCCCTCTGTATGTTCCATTTAGGGTTGTTTTTTTGTTGGATTTCTAGCGTCTTAAGCTGTGAAAAGTTAATTTTCTTATATCCAGCAATGAATAAGTGGAATTTGAAATTAAAAATCCATTCTCATTTACACTTTGTTGTTGTTGTTAGGTGCCATTGAGTCGTGTCCAACTCATAGCGACCCTCATAGGGTTTTCAATGGCTGATTGTTTCGGGATTGCCTCAGGAGTGGGTTGCCACATCCTTCTCCCATTCATTTACACTAGCACCTCAAAAAAAATGGTACAGGTGTAGACATAACAAAATATGTACAAAAGTTATAGAAAAAAATTTCTAAAGGTTGACAAGAACAAATCAAATAAGAACTATATAAATGAAAAAACATGCCATTTTCTATATGGGTAAACTCAATATTATTACAGTGTCAGTTATTCCCAACCTGATCTGTAGATTCAATGTAACCCAATTCAAAATGCAAAAAGTTATTTTGTGGAGATTGAAAACCTGCTTTTGAAGTTTGTATGGAGATTCAAAGACCAAGAATGGTCAACATATATAGAAATATATAGAATATACGTTGTTGTTGTTGTTGTTGTTGTTGTTAGGTGCCATCCAGTAGGTATCCGACTCATAGCAACCTTGCATACAACAGGTGAAACATTATTGTCAGTGCTTCTCTGCTGTTCATAGGGTTTTCAGTGGTGGATTGTCTTTTAGAAGTGGGTTGCCGGGTCTGTCTCCCAAGCCTACAGCACCAGGTGTTCCCTGGTGGTCTCCCATCCAAGTACTAACCAGGCCTGACTCTGCTTAGCTTCCGAGATCTGATAGGATCGGATGCCACAGGGCTATGGCTACAGGCTAGAATATATGTATGTATTACATATATATTTGATTACATATATATATAATACATATAATGTAATACATACCTCTATTACATATATATAATATATATGTAATATATGTATATATTAGAAAAAGGAAGTTGAAGCACTAATATGACCAGATCACAAGATTTACTATGAAGCTACAGAAATCAATACACTTTAGTATTGGCAAAAGGATAGACATATAGATTAACAGAACAGAATAGAGAATCCAGAAATACAGCCATATAAATATAGTCAGCTAACTTTTGACAAAAAACAAAAACAATGTAATGGAGAAAAGGGAATTTTTTTCAACAAATCATGCTGGACACACACACATATATATATATATATATATATATATATATATATATATATATACACATACATATATATGAAGACAAAAATGGACAGACTTTATGCTTGTCATGGAATATTTCTTGCAATGATGTACTCCTCAGCCATAAAAGGAAATGATCAAGCTGTGAAATATATGGAGAAACATTAAATGCACAGTACTAAGTGAAAGAAGCCAATCAGAACAGGGTATATGCTGTCTGATTCCAAGTACATTTTTTGTGAAAGGTGAAACTATGAAGACAGTAAAAATATCAGTGTTGATAAACAAGATAAATAAATTGGCAGTGAAATTGTTCTTCATAGTAGTATAATGGTGGATATACATCATTATACCATTGTCAAAATTCATAGAATGCATAACAGCAAGAGAAAACTCTAATGCAAACTATGAACTTTGGGTGACAGTGAGGTGTCAGTAGAGACTGATAAATTGTGACAGATGTACCACTCAGGTGTGATATGATGACAGTGGGGGAGGATGTGCATATGTAATGGCAAAACATATGGGAACTACCTATTCAATTTTGTTGAAAACCTAATTTGCTCTAAAAATAATCTACTGAAAAAGAAAAAAGATCTCGACAGCCATTCCTACCTATCCTGTCCAGCCTTTTGGCTTGCCCTAAAAATTTCAGACTTGCTCTTCCCCACAATTGCATAATCCAACCCCTTCAAATAAATCTCTTTATAAATAAATAGACTGTAAAAGGAATGATGTAATTGAGTTGAGTGACTTCAGGGCAGCAGTAGGGATATTAGCAATAAGAAATTAGTTCCAAAAAAAGAGAGGCAGTGCTCACAAACACAAACTTTGCTTTCTCTGACCTTTGCTTTGGTACTAAAAATTGAAGTAATAGGATTGTTGTGGTTGGGGCCAAATAAATTCAAGACCAGGACTGTGTAGGTTTTTTTTTTTTTTTGTCTCATTCCAATCCTTTCTTTCCAAAGGGAACAATCTGAGGGGACAGGTCAAATGGCCAAATAATGGATTCAGGTGCCTGATTTTCTTCCTTTAGAAATAAGATCTGTTGTACAACACCCAAAACCATACCTTCTTTTAAAAAACAAAAATTGTTCTAGCATGCACATTGTCTTGAGACTTCAGAGATGTTTTTAGGTGTTTCTTTATCTCTCTGGGATGCCTTTCTACTTATTGGAATATTTTTTTCTAATCCCTAATTTACTTTACTGATCTTAAAAGATGTAGGTATAAAGAAGAAAATGATTACCTATAATTCTGTTTGAAAATGATAACTATTGTTAGTTTTTGTGACTTCTTATGACATCACTTTGTTATAACATCAATTTCCCCCATACTTATTTTAATAAAAGCATTGCTTTAAAATTTTCCAGAACACTTGATTTATCATTTTTTTATTTTAGGAAATATTTTATGAAAGAATCCAGGGAAAAATCATGTACAGAAAGAAATATGGCACATAGTAGTCTCTGAACACATATTGACTTTGAAAAATCTATCCATTACAACAACAAAGAGTATTTTAAGTTAACTATAACATGTATGTCTGCAGACGTACCACTGCGTCATCTGATCCTGTCAGATCTCAGAAGTTAAGCAGGGTCAGGCCTGGTTAGTACTTGGATGGGAGACCCCCTAGAACACCAAGCTATAGGCTTGGGAGAAGAACCCAACAGCCCATTTCCCTCCCCTCCAAAAAAAAAAAAAAACAATCAGCCATTGAAAACCCATTGAATAGCAGAAAAGCACTAATAATAGTGTTTCACCTGTTGCATGTATGGTCGCTATGAGTCAGATACTGAATCAATGGCAACTAACAACAACAACAAGAACAACAACAGTAACATGTGCATTAATTTAATTCTCATCTCTTATTGTCGGCATTCAATATTATCCTTATATACACTCTCACACCTGCCTTTTATGAACACCACATTGTGCTAAAATAGAAAGGGAACAGTTATTGGAATCAAATTTACCTGGTATTGACATATACCACCTGATATTGACAAATATACTACCCTGGCATCTGATCCTGTCCGATCTTGGAAGCTAAGTGGGGTTGGGCCTTGTTAGTCCTTGGATGGAAGACTGTCTGGGAATATAGGGTGTTGTAAGCTTAGGAGAAGAACCTGTCAGCCCACTCCCAGAAAAATCAGAAAACCCTATCAATAGCAGAGAAGCACTGACATATTGCTGGGCATGGCACAGTGTCAGATAGTGTTTTTTCTCTTGTACCTATGAGTCGGACTTGACTCAATGGCACCTAACAAGAAGAAGAGGAAGAAGCAGAAGCAGAAGGAGAAGTAGAAGAAAGAAGAGGAAGAAGAAGAAGAAGAAGAAGAAGAAGAAGAAGAAGAAGAAGAAGAAGAAGAAGAAGTAGTAGTAGTAGTGGTAGTGGTAGTAGTAGTAGTAGTAATTGGAGGAGGAGAGGATGAAGCAGCGATTGCCACTGTTTTCTCATACCTACCTCAAGGGACTGATGTGCAGTGCAGTGAGGAACATTGTGGATAGTTAATAAATGTTTGTATTATTTTTCTTTCACATCTTTGCCAGCCTACCTCACTGGGGAAGAATATATCCAGTTTGCTATGGCTAATATGTTGGTTTCAGATATAAGCAGGAAATGGTGTTCTGCTGTTAGGAATGGTTGTGTCACTGAAATCACTGAGATCAGGAAAGAGATTGAGGCAGATCATCTCATTGCACAGCCTAGAGGAGTGGAATATCCTTTTTGTTATATCTCTAACAGACTCACTGAAGTGATGGAAGGTAGGAGTTAATCAGAGCACTAGGATTAGGCTCATAGTCATGGTTGTTGTTGTTAGGTGCCATGGAGTTGGTATCCAACTTGTAGCGACCCTACATACAACAGGTGAAACACTATCGTCAGTGCTTCTCAATTTCAACTGAGGATTTCAATTCAAGGATTTTCAATAGCTGATTGTTTTTTTGAGAGATCTGATGGGATCTGACGCCACAGTGGTATGGCTTTAGGCATAGTCATGGTGAGAAGGATGTTTTCCCACTGCCAAAAAGTTTACTCAAAGCTTCCTTCACGTCTCTGTTCCTTAAGCTGTAGATAAATGGGTTTAGCATGGGAATAATAACATCATAGAGAATGGCAGCTTTACTCTCCCTCTCTATAGAATGAGTTGATGGAGGAAGTAAATACACGCCGAGAAGAGACCCATAGAAGAGCAGAACCACCGTGAGATGAGAGCCACAGGTAGAGAAGGCCTTCCATCGCCCTTCAAGTGATGAGATGCTCAGCACAGCCCGGGAAATGCAGACGTAGGAGAAGACAATCAGCATGAGAGGAGTGGCGAGGAACATCAAGCCCATGGTGATGATCATCAGCTCATTAATGCGAGCATCAGAGCAGGCAAGCTTCAGCAGAGCAGTGGGATCACAGTAGAAGTGAGGAATGGCTCTCTGGGCACAGAAAACCACACGGGTCAACAACAACGTGTGCACCAGGGCAGGACAGTTGGATAGCACCCAGCACATACCCAGCATTAGTGCACAGAGGTGAGGACTCATGGCTGTGCTGTAATGGAGTGGCTGGCAAATGGCCACATAGCGGTCATATGCCATCACAGCCAGGAGGCAGTTGTCAAGGCCACCGAACATAAGGAGGAAATACAGCTGTGCAAGGCACCCAGAATAGGAGATGGTCTGACTCTGGGTATTAATATTGACCAGCATTTTAGGGACTGAGGTAGAAGTAAAACAGGCATCAGTTAATGATAGATTGGCCAGAAAGAAGTACATAGGAGTATGGAGGTGTGGGTCAGAGCCGATGGCCAGGATGACGAGCAGGTTCCCCACCACAGTGACCAGGTACATGCCCAGGAAGATGCCAAATAGAAGAGACTGTTGCTCTAGCCGCTCAGAGAGTCCTAGAAGGAGGAATTCTGAAACCAAGGTTTGGTTCATTCCGCTAGGTTTTTCCATCCCTTGTATTTCTTGTTATTAGTGCAGGTAAAACCTTTCTGGGTGTCGATATGTAATTATTAGATCAGTTTACAGTTATGTATCTGTATGGCTAGAACCATACTGGGGGAAGAGAATATATATGCGCATATATATATATGTGTATATATATATGTATATGTATGTGTATATATATATTTATATCTTGCTAATGACAATCTCTAGTTCACGTTGGAGATGTAAGAAAATACCCATGAGGAGCTAGGGGTATAGCTCAGTTGTAGAGTGCTTGCCTGGTATACATGAGGCCCTGGGTCCAAACCCCACACTGCAAAAGAATGAATGAATGAATGAATGAATAAATAAATAAATATATATATAAATAAATAAAATATAGATGTTTAGAAAACAGTTATGATAATATACTAATTTAATAATTGAGATGACAATTGTGCTTTCAGTTTAATTTCAGCAGTCAGGTTAGGCTATTTGGAGGAAGTGAGACTTGTGCATGGTCTTGATGGTAAGATTAGAAAAGTAATGTATGATTGTGCATTAGAAAGGAGATGCATGATCTTCACTATCTGTCCTGCAACACACAGGCACACACATGCATGAACACATGCACATATGCCTTCTGTGTGGTGCCTGAAAGTGATTTTGAAGGAAAAGATGGACTCCTTTCAACTTGCTTCTCAGGTCCTAGAACTTGACTACAGCTATTCGGATCAGCCCTGTCTATTTCCCTAGCTGGCGTCATAGGACATAGGGGCCGAGGGCAGTGGGTTTCTGATATCCCATGCTCCCATTCACTGTTAGGATGTCCCTAACACATCAGGGGTCCTGATTCCTTCATCACTCTGTCTCCTTTATTCCTGGTATCTTCCCTTTTTTGCACCTCTCTTTTTGCTTCTGCTCTGGGAATTGATATTTTAGCTCCCCTATACCTTCACCCTTACATTGGTATTACATATTTTTGATATTTAATTTGAGAGAGAAAAATTGAAAAATATCTGGCCTTGGCTTTCTGGATTATAAAAAAGACCCTCTTTGTTCTTTTCTCCTGGGGTTTATAGCAAGGTGGTATGACAGTCTGTCCCATATTGGCTGTGTAGAAGTTATGAGCTTTGAAGTTTTATGAATATTTTGTTCTTTATTTGTTCTGTGGCTCATATAGAGGTTTCTAATCATAAGAGACTCAGCTTGAATACTGAGGAACTTTTGCCTGGTCATTTGACTGGGAATGGGTGTGTGTATGTGTGTGCACGTGTGTGTACATTAGAGCACGTGTGGAGGTGTGTGTCCTTACCCTTTGAAGTCCTTACCTGTCAGAGTATGGATCAATTTCCAGCATCTTTAAATTCTCTAGTTCTTGCCTCTGGCTGGAGATTTCTAGTGAGGAACAGGGAATCAGAGTCAGTGAAGTTGGGGAGTATTGAGTCCAATGTTCATTAGAAACACCTGGCGTGTGGGACTGAATCTCAGCTTCCCCACACAGGGAGAAGACAGAAATCTTCCTTCGGGCTATAAAGGCTGCTGGTATACCATCTCCCAAAGTGCTCATTAGAGCCAACCTCAGTGTCAGTGTGCAGCCTGTCCTCCAGCCAGCTCTGGTGCAGTCCTTGGGGAGCTGGGAGCATCTCTTCTCCAGGGATTAGGCTCTCAGATATGGGTTTTGGGAGTGTAATTCTGAATCTCTTGCTGGAATGCAGGGCACTTCAGACTTCTAACAAGTCTCCTGGGAACTCCCATCTATTCACTGGACAATTCAGTTCCTATCCTGTGTTTAGGTAAAACTAGATTGAGGAGAAATCAAGAACATGTGTTATAACATGACCATTTATGATTTCTCCAGAGTAATCCTAATATAAAGCACCCCCTTCAAAAAGTCCAAAAGTCTCAAACAACATGGCCTACATAAAGCATGTTCCTCAGACATGTTGTTGTTAGGTGCCATAGAGTTGGGTCCAACTCATAGTGACCCTGTGTACAACAGATGAACACTACCTGACACAGTGCCACACCCAGCACTACTGTCACTGATTCTCTGCTATTCATAGGATTTTCAATGGCTGATTGTTTCAGGAATGGATTGCCACATCCTTCTCCCATTTTTGTGTTCTCCCATTTTTGTGGTGGTAGGGATTGAACTCAGGGCCTGAGAGAGTGCAGAGCAGCACTTTACCAAATGAGCTAAAACCCAGCCCTTTTGCATTCATAGATCATGGTAATTCCACTTAATTATTTTTTATTCTAAATTTTAAACACTACATTTAACTCTTTAACCTAAAGATTTAAACCTGTAATTTATGTTATGAGATAGTGGGAGGAAAGAATCTATCTTGTACTTTTAATTCTTTTTTTTCTTCAAACAGCTACCTGAATTGGACTTTTAAAAAAGTAATTCATGCATTCTCAATATATTTGATAGGCTGAGCACCTATATGTGGTCTTTCTACATTACTGGGCAGCTCAGAGAATGGCAACAGGTTTGTGAAAGTGAATACCTCGAGAGCAAGCATTCTAAGACGTCAAGGTAGAAGCTGCATGATTTCAGAAGCTTTGGAACCCAGCTTATGGAAACCCCCAAATCTCACTTTCACTCCTTTATGGATTAAACAACTCATGACATCCAGGGAAGTCACTAAGGCCAGCTGCCAATGTGGGCATGGGCATGGGACATGACTGAGCAGCAGCTGTGTTAACACCAAGTGTGTTGGGGTTCAGAGTGTAGAAAGCAGTTTGACCAAAGCCACCTGCACTAGCTGGATGAGGCTTGGGCAATGAGTATCCTGCATGCCCTGGCTGTGCTGGTCTCTGTCCCATCCCCATGCATATTCACATACACACGGTTTCACTCCTCTTCGCAGAGGTCAGATGGAAGTTCCCAGCTGTAAACATCCTTTGATTCCCTCAGCAACATGGCACGCACTTCTACCCATAGAGACTTCTGTTCACAAGTCAGTGGCCAAGTCATGATCAGTTTCCTGGGCCCACAGTGATTTTTGGGGTGGTTGTACAATTAGCTAGTGGAGAAAGTAGGCCTTTGAGGCTTAGAGATATAAAAATTCAGGGGCTTCTGCTCTCTCTGGCAAACAGATTTGACTATGAGGCCTCTGTTAAAATGATTCCCCACCATGGCACAAGGGGATAAGCTTGGAGGTGCTTTGGGCTGTGCAGATTGAAGACCTCCTGTTCTAGCCGTATTTTGCAGAGCATTAAACTGTGCTTCTGTGGAGCTCTCCAAGGCTTTCTTTTTGTCTTTTGCTTAAGACCCCATTGAGGGGGATCTTCACTCTTCCCTACCCTGTTACTAAGTGCTCAATGTTAAGGTCCTTGGTTTTCTTTACAAATATAAAGTCTAATATTTCTGGCTTTCATATGGCCTCTAACCATTTGCTCTTTACTGTTTCACTCCTATGCCTTTTCAAGACACCCTATCTGCCTATGTAGCCATGTACCTGCTGTTTTCTTTCAATCTCATGGAGATGCACAAATGTGCTGGGTGTTTCCAATCCATTTTCCTCAATCACCAAGCTCATTTCTTGATTGCCCATTCTGGACCACATCACATGCTTGGTATTTGCGGGTAGAAGAGAAAGAAGACACACTCTTATTCCAAAGGAATTCTAGTCTGGTGTGTGTGGGAAGTGGCTGGTGGGAGGATGAGAAGAGACATAAAACCAGGTAATCCTGAAAGAGTGTGAAGAATATCCTGCTTGGGGGGCATAGAGAGGATAGGGAGGCACAGAAGGGGGGATCAGAGCTAGGACTCTTTCCCTTACATGATGATCTAAAAATATTGTACTCATAGAAAAAAGATTAAGTTAGTTGTTATGGATTGCACGTTTCTTCCCCCCTAGCCCCAATTAGCATGAAAAGCCATAACCCCCAATGTGGTAGTGTTAGGAAGGGAGGCCTTTGGGAGGTAATCAGGTTTGGTTGAGGTGAGGGTGGAACCTCCATGCTGCCGATTTGTGTCCTTATAAGTAGAGGAAGAGATAGCAGAGCTTTCTTTTTATACCACATGAGGATATAACAAGCAGACGAAGGCCAGGAGGTGGGCCCTCAGCAAGAACCATTTCTGTGTGTACTTTGACCTCAGATTTCCTACCATCCAGATCTGTGAGAAATAAATGTGTGTTTCTTGGGTCATCCAGTCTATGAAATTTTTTATAGCAGTCTGTGGTAAGACATTGGTTCCTAGTAATTTCTAAAGTTTGAAACAGAAGAGAGAAATATGATGCCTCAAACTTATAAGAGAGCTTGTAAGACTTACAGAAACCTCTCCATTGGTCATGATAAATTTCCTGCCCCTTTTCTAGATTTGTGTATTTCCTATAGCCTTCATGTCACTTCCAAACTCTTGCTAGGGCAAGGATTATTTCTCTTTTCTTGGCAGGCTTGAGTTATCTGGCTTTTGCATGATTTAAGTCGGTGAGCTCTCCATCAAAGTTGCCTAGGATGCTTATTCAACATGCAGTCCCAGTCCTCACTCCAGACCTACGGGGGGTTGCAAAAACTGTATACACGCTTGAAGAGATGCTATCTCTGTATTACTTTTTGAAGTTGAATTGTGGTAGCAATGTGTAGCATGATGTTCCTTCAACAGATGATGTTGATCAAATGAATGCTAGTCCACCATGCCACAGGCAGGACCGTCAGAGAAAATGGTGGAAGCATGGTTGTTATTCGAGGAGCACACAATCACTCTGAAGTGTTACTTGAAATATAAAAATGTAGTGGAAGCAGAAGGACAATGAGGGCATGCATATGCAATGCCTAATAATTGCATGCATTCCTGATAGTTTTCAAATGCATGGTACTATGTGTGATGTGCACAAGGGAAGATCTGGAGGCCTTGGACAGCAACGAGTCCTAATTCTGCTATGGTGTTGGGATAATTTATATACTCACCACAGAAACTTTACCAAGCAATGTGCACATGAGATAGAAGTTAGCAGAACAAGTGTAAGACACATTCTTTGCCCCTTGACTACCAATTTGAATTTAAAAATGTATGACAATAAGCATTTTCCTCACAGAAACTCTTCATTACAATGAATAAGACAAGAAAAACACTAATTGGAATGCATAATATGAGTAAAATCATCATATAATTATTGATGTGCATTGTTTCAATGCAAAAAAAATTCTCCTAAGAAAAAGTGCACAATGGTTAAATAAGGAAAATTGCCATGCAGTTACTATATGAAAAACTTCGGTTGAAAATACCAAAACTATGACATAAAAAAAGCAAAGTTAGGTACAATAATAATATATTTTATGTGTGATAAGGTGTAAAACAATTCTTGCATAAGGATTCATTGCATATTGTATAAATAGTTTTTGTTCTGGTCTCAATTTTACCTTTTGAACATCCAGTGCATCTTCTTGTTGTTCTTTCAATAGGTAGATGATTACCCACATTGAACATGAATTTTTCAATGTTTAAAAGCCTGCCTCTGCTTTTCTTGTGTCTTACCTTACTGCTTTGTTTACCAGTGACTATCATTTTCTCTGCCAATGGAGCTATAAATTGAATCAATTTTGTCTTGTTTCTTTATCTTTCTTTTTTGCCTTTTCTTATTGGAAGTTTTTAATGTACAACTTAATGGGCTTCATTATGACATAGGTTTCATTCTAACATTTCCATACATGCATTTCATCATACATTGCTCACATAACTTTCCCCTTACCCTCTCATGACCCTTGTCTGCTATCCCCTCTCCCTCACAAGAATGGTCTCCTTTCGACTTGAATGTCTTTTTGTGAGGATATTCATCTATACATGTGCATCCCAATTTTGAATCAAGTCCAAGCTTTTTTTTATAGTGATCTACCTTTTTACATTCTCAGCAATATTAGGTGAGTGATCTATTCTGTTTGCATTAACACCAGTCTTTGTTATTATTATTATTATTATTATTATTATTATTATAGCTATTCTTGTAGGTTTTTCTTTTTTTCTGTCTTCCCCCCTTTTTTCTACCATACTTATAAAGTCGTGTTGGTTACATGGAGGTTGACCTCTCCCCCTTCATCCCTCCTTGTTGATCTTTTTCTCTCTTCCACCTTCTCCAGTTGCTCCTTCACTTTGTTAGATCCCTTGCTCCTTCTTTCCACTCCTTAAATTGACCCTTCTACACTAAGTTTAATTGAGTTTTTTATTCTGTTTCAGTTTATATATACTATTTTTTCCTTCCTTTAAGTTTGATTCAGCTTCCACATATGAGTGAGAACATTATGGTATTTCTTTTAGGCTTGTGTTCGTTCACTTAAGATGGTGTTCTCAAATTCCATCCATTTTGCTGCAAATGACATTGTTTCATTTTTTAAATTGCTAAGTAGTATTCCATCGTGTATATGTACCATAATTTTTTATCCATCCTTCTGTTGTTGGACACTTTGGTTGATTCCATATCCTTGCTATTGTGAAAAGTGCTGCACTGAATAGGGAGATGTAGATGTCTCTGTGGTATGCTGACTCATCTCTCTTTGGGTGTATTCCCAGTAGTGGTATAAAAGGGTCATGTGGCAGTTCTATTTTTAGTTTTCTTCAGTATCTCCATGTTGATTTCCAAAGTGGTTGAACCAGTTTGCAGCCCTACCAACAGTGTGAGAGGGTTCCCTTTTCTCCACAACCTCACCAGCATTTGTTGTTATTTGTTTTGTTGATTTTGGCCATCCTTACTGGAGTAAGGTGGAATCTCACAATTGTTTTGATTTGCATTTCCCTAATGGCTAGGAGGGGCTGGGATTTAGCTCAGTTGGTAGAGTGCTGCTCTGCAGTCTCTGAGGTCCCGAGTTCGATTCCCAGCACCACAAAAATGGGTGAAGGACGTGGCAACCCACTCTCGAGGCAATCCTGAAACAATCAGCCATTAAAAACCCTATAAGGGTCGCTATGAGTCAGACACAACTCGACAGCAGTCGGACACAACTAACAACAACAACAACAACAACAACAATGGTTAGGAATATTGAGCATTTTTTTCACGTGTTTCATGGCCTTAGGAACTTCTTCATTTGAGAACCATCTGTTTAGTTCCTTTGCCCGCTTGTGTATTGGGAGTTGCTTTCTTGAGTTCTTTGTAAATTCTGGAAAATAGTCCTCTGCCTGCTGTATAGGATGCAAAGATTTTCTCCCATTCGTTGGAGAGACAAAACACCACATATAGCCAAAACACTCTAATGCTGCAAAACTAGTGTAGGCAGGATCATAGTCCCTGACTTTAATCTGTTCTACAGGGTTGTAGTAGCAAAAACAGCTTGGTATTGGCACAAAAATAGGCCTGAAAACCAGTGGAACAGAATAGAGGACCCAGAGATATACCAACGCATCTATAGCCACCTAATTTTTGACAAAGGAGCAAAGCAGGCAAATTGGAGAAAGGATAGCCTTTTTAACAAATGGTTCTGGGAAACTTGGATATCTGCTTGCAGAACAATGAAAATAGACGTACACCTCTCAATGTACATAAGAGTTATCCTGAAATGGATAACATAAAACCAGAAACTTTAAAATTACTAGAAGAAAAGATAGGTAATATGCTCCAACATATAGGCATAGGAAAGCATTTCCTTAATAAGATTCTAGTTGCTCAGGAAATTGCGATAAGAACAGATAAATGGGATTCCATGAAATTAAAAAGCTTCTGCACAGCAAAGGAAACAATCAACAGAATCAAGGAAGTTTCTTTATCTTTCATTGTATAAGTTTCATGCATTAACAACCGTTACCATCAACAGTTTGTAAAATACATTTTAATACCACTTTCTTGATTTTCTGTCAAATTTATACACATCTGCTTTTTGATTCACAAGGAGAATTTCACTCATAAACGTGTTACAACAACAAATGAATGATCAGACAATATGCACTCACTTTGTTCCCATCTTTCTGTTTCCTATTGGCTTTGTCTATATTTTGATCATGGCAATTACTCATAGGAGTGACTCCTGTGCTATCCTGCCACCTTGCAGCTAATCTTCTCTTCTGATTGGCAATGAATTGAAACTCTCCCCTTTTCAATTTTCCCCAAAATTTTGACATGTCTTTTCTTGAAATAGATAAGTTCCAACTGCTAGAAATGTATTGAGTATTGAGAAAATGTACTCTTGTAAAAAAAATACCAAAAGTGAGTGTAATGTCTAATTTTTAATAGTTTTGGCAGACACAAGACAACTTATTTACATAGTGTTGCTTTTTTGTTGAGAATGGATTTCTTTTGCATATTTCTCAGATAAACATTCAATTATAAGTATACCGTGTCACTGAATGGCAATGTTCCCAAATTTTGATCCCTCTTTTGACTTGTTTTTGTGGTAAATACTGTTTTAGGCTTGATCTGGCTTTTTTTTTTTTTTTAATTTTGAGAAGTCACTATAAGTGGAGCAAGACATGTCGGGCCTTAAACTTGTGATCCTCCTGTCTCAGCTTGTTGAGTTGCTGAGATTACAGCCATGGTGCTGAGATTCATTGTCTCTTTCTCCCCCCTCTCTCCCCAACTTTGATGCTTTGACACTCATTGCTATAAAATTCCCACTGCTTTTGCAATATTCCATAGATTTTTATATCATTTTTTCTTATTTGCATTTGTTTCAAGAAATTTTTTAATTTCACTTTTTGTCTTCACAGACCTATTGGTTATTCAAGAGCTTGCTATTTGATTTTCATGTGTTTGTACAATTCTACAGCTCTTCTTGGAGTTGATTTATAATTTTAGCACATGTGATCAGAGAAAAAACATGGTATGATTTTGATACTTTTGACTTCATTTAGACTGGTTTTGTGGGCTAATGTGGTCAACTCTGTAGAATGGCTCCATGTCCTGATATGAAATGTGTATTCTTGCATTGCTGAATGAAAAGTACTGTAAATTTATCTTAGACTACTTAGTCTGCAATGTAGATTAACTCCAATGTTTGTTGGCTTTTGTGTCTGAATGATCTGTCCATTATTGAAAGTGGTATGTGGAAATCCTTGGCTATTATTTCAGTAAATCCTATCTCTCTTTTTACATCTAATGTTTGCTGTATATAATTGAGTGCTTTATCATTGGCTGCATGCATATTTATAGTTGACATTTACTTTTGTTGAATTGATCCTTTTATGATTATATGGGACTTCTTTGTCTCTTTTGTGATGGTTAATCTTGATAAACAATTGATTGGATTGATTGGATTGGCATATAGGACAGAAACTAAGGGGGAAGACCCACCCTGAATGTGGGTAACACCATCCATCAGCTTGGGGACTGAATAGAACAAAAGCAGAAGAAGGAAGAAGATTGTTATTACAGACATTGTCTCTTTGCTTCCTGGCCACCATGAAGTGAGTGACTATGCTCCTCAATGCCCTTTTCCTGTGATATTCTGCCTCCTTTGGCCCAGAAACAACAGCACTGGCCACTCACAGTCTGAAATCTTTGAATGTAGGAAGCAAAATAAATCTTTCCTCTTTTGAGTGTTTTTTCTCACGTATTTGACATGGTGGTAACTAATACACTTTGTGTGGTTTTTAACTGAAAGTCTAATTTGTCTGAAATAAATATAGGCACTCCTTCTCTTTTTTGGTTTCTATCCACCAAAGTGTGTCTTTTTCTGTTCCTTTGCTTTCAGTCTGTATCTTTGCTACTGAAGTGAATTTTTTAAAGGCAGCATATTGTTTGATCTTAGTTTTTAAATACATTCAGTCAATCTAAATACTTTAAGAATTTAATACACTTAAATTCAATGTTATTATTGATAAGTAAAGGGTTATTACTGTCATTTTGTTAATTTTTTCTGGTTGTAGAGTTAAGGAAGAGTCCACTGAATGGGAGAAAATCTTTACATCCTACATATGTAACAGAGGACTAATTTCCAGAATTTAGAAAAAACTCAAGAAAGCAACTCCCAAGACAACAAATAATCCAATACACAAATGGACAAAGGAACTAAACAGACAGTTCTCAAATGAAGACGTTCCTAAGGCCATGATACACATGAAAAAAATACTCAATATCCCTAGCCATTAGGGAAATGCAAATCAAAACAACTGTGAGATTCCACCTTACTCCAGTAAGAATGGCCAAGATCAGTAAAACAACAACAAATGCTGGTGAGGTTGTGGAGAAAAGGGAATCCTCTCACACTGTTGGTAGGGCTGCAAACTGGTTCAACCACTTTGGAAATCAACATGCAGGTACCTCAGAAAACTAAAAATATAATTGCCACATAACCAAGTTATGCCACTACTGGTAATACACCCAAAAGGAGACAAGCCAGCATACCATGGAGATACCTGCATCTCCCTATTCAGTGCAGCACTTTTCAAAATAGCAAGGATATGGAATCAACCAAAGTTCCCATCAACAGAAGAACTGATAAAAAAAAATATGGTACATATACACAATGGAATGCTACTCAGCAATTTAAAGAATGAACTAATGTCATTTGCAGCAAAATGGATGGAATTGGAGAATATCATCTTAAGCAAATGAACACAAGCCCAAAAAGAAATATACTATATGTTATCACTCATATGTGGGTGCTAAATCATACTTAAAGGGAGGAAAAAATACTATACATAAATTTAAACACAAAAAATACACAATTAAACATTATGTAGAAGGGACAGTTTAAGGAGTGGGAAGGAGGGAAGGATCTAGTGGAGGGAAGCAAAGATTGGAGGAGGTGGGATGGGGAGGAGCATCTATGTGGAGGGAGGGAAGGGGACAGGTCAATCCCAATGTAAACAGCACAACTTCATGAGTATGTTGGAAAAAATAGGGGAAGAAAACCCAAATAAGTATCAGCATTTAACTACCAACTAGCCAGAAGACTCCATAAACCTTTTGGGTCAATGAAAGTGTTACTAGAAGTGATGTAAAAGATACATAATGGAAAAACCTGTTGCTGTATTACTCTGCACCCCATCATCATTTACTAATACAGGGTAAAAAAGAAAAAAATTCTGGTTTCTTTGCATATGCTTTGGTGTTTTCTTCTCTTATTGTTCATCTTTGTTGTTTGGTGATTTTCTCTATTTATATGGCTTTAATCTCTTTTTCACTTGCATGTCTGCTCTATTTGGTATCAGCGTGAATTTTATACTTTGTATATTTTCATGATGGTAGTTATTTCCTTTCACTTCCAGGTGTAGGACTCCTTTAAGATTTTTTAAAATGTCAGTCTTGTAGTGAATAATTTGTCCAGTTTTTGATTGTCTGGAAAATATTTCTTCTTCCTTTCTGAGTGATAGCTTTGCTGGGTATAGTATTATTGGTTGGAAGTTTTCTCTGAAGACTTTGAATGTTTCACTGCATTCTCCTTTAGTGCATAAGGTTTCCTGTGAGAAATTTGTTGTTAGGAATTGTCTAACAAATGACTGGTCTGCAGCGGTAGCCCTGTGGCATCTGATCTCGTCAGATATTGGAAGCTAAGCCGGGTTGGGCCTGGTTAGTACTTGGATGGGAAACCTCCTGGGAACATCAGGTGCTGTAGGCTTGCAAGAAAGACCTGGCAACCCACTCCCAAAAATCAATCCGCCACTGAAAACCCTATGAACAGTAGAGAAGCACTGATAATAGTGTTTCCCCTGTTGTATATAGGGTCACTCTGAGTTGGATACTGACTTGACAGCATGTAAAAACAACAACAAAAGACTTTAGAATTCTCTTTGTTAATTTTGACATGTTGACTATAATATGAATTTGAGAGGACTTTTTTTGGTTGGATATAATTGAGGTCATTTGAGCTTCCTGGACTTTGTATATCTTTCAATATGTGGGAAATTTTTAGGTGTTCTATTGTTAAGTAAGTTTTCTTATGCCTTTTCTATTTTCTTCTCCTTCTTGAACATTGACACTCTAAAAATTTATTTACTTAATGGTGTTCCATAAGTCTTGTAATCTTTTTTCATTCTTTTTTATTTACTTACTTTCTTTCATCCTTTCTTTTCTTTTCTTTTGGTCTAACAGCTAATTCAAAAGACTTGCATGAAAGTTCAGAAATTCTTTCTTCTCATTGATGTAATCTATGTTGAGGCTCTCAATTGTGTTTTTATTTCATGTATTGAGTTCTTCAGCTCTAAGACTTCTTTTTGATTCTCTTTCATGATCTCCATCTCTTTTTTGGGTTCTTTATCATAAATCACCTCTCTAATTTCATTAAATCATCTGACTACATTCTCTTTTATCTTATTAAATTTCCTTAAGAATAATTATTTTGAATTTGTTTTTAGTCAATACATTTATTTCCTTTTGTTTTGATTATGTTACTATAGAGTTATTGTAATCCATTGGAAGAACCATATTACCGTGTTTTTCCTTGTTTCCTGTGTCTCTCCATCATTATTTGTGCTTCTAGTGAATAAATGCCTCTATAAATTTTGTAGGCTAGCTTATGCAGCAAAAGATTTTCTGGTAGCAATGTGTGCTAGGGTTGTTGGATAAGCTATACTGTCTTTGGTTCCAGATGTTGAAGGTAGTGTAGTCTCTCAGATAGGCAGTTTTCTCTGGGTGAGGTCCATGCAATTGTATGTATGTATGTATGTGTGTGTAGTGGGCTCAGGCAGGTATTGCTGTCACAGCATCAGAAAAGAGGTGCCCATCAGCTTCTGAGAAACATTTGGGGATGAGGATACTGGCTGGCCTAAGTAGCATGGTACAGTGGTTCCAGCATTGGGTAGAGGGTACTAGTCAGTGTCTAAGGGTGATGAGGGGGCTGGGTTGAAACAGTGGTCCTGCAAAAGTTACCCTTAAGTGTCTAACAGTTACTTAGATTCCTTTGTAGGGACATGAAGGGCCAAGATATTCACAGTGGGTTTCCCAGATGCTTTATGGACTGAAGGTGGGTTACAGGGGCCGTTTTACCGCTTTTTTAGGGGGACAGGTAGTTTAGAGTTTCTCTCAGTTGCTTCTCTATGCCTTTAGCTGTTTGGTTGTTTCATAGGGCCACAAGGGAGTGGTCAGGGCCACATGGAAGCCTTCTGAGTCCACAGAAGCATGTGTGAGGCCAACCAGCTGCTTTTAGGTATCAAGAATAGGTCAATGGGGCCACCTGCATGCTTCCTATGTCTGCAGGAGGGTGGCCAGAGTCACCAGCTGCTTCCCAGGGCCTCAGGTTGGTGGAGGTCTCAAGGTGAAACTGTGTAGCAGGAGCTTGAGTGGGAGAGGGCAGAACATGGGCTCAATTCTTTCACCAGAGTGATGCAGTAGCAAAGATTCCCCAGGAGCTCCCCAAACTGAACTCAGGGCCTGTGGGATCCTCTAGCAGCAATAGTTCAGGTGTCTGTGGCATTACTTGGGATTGCTAGAAACTTCTTGTTCACCAACTCCTAGCCAATGTGAAGCCCCTCCTGGTCCAGGGTTGATCTTTTCTGGGGATAAGGGATAATAGATGCTGTGTGCCTTATTACTTTCTTTGTAAGACCATACCGGGTCTTTGTGCTCCAAGATATTTCTGCTACATCCCTACTTCACTCTCCTTCAAAAACTCCAGGAGAATAACAACATTTTTTCTTTATTTTGGCCCTTTTTTTGTGGAGAGAAGGATGCCAGGCATGTTCAGCCAGCCATCTTGCTAACATCACTCTGCTCTCTTTTTTTGGGGAGCATTTCAAAGTTAGCTCCTGAGTTCCTGAGAAAACATTTCTGGGCTGTAAAACTGCCAAGAGTCTGGGAGAAGATTTACATCTCAAAAGGACAGAGAAAATTTTCCAATTGAAAGTTTTCTAAAGTAAATGTAAGAAAAAAGGAATTCAGTTGTGTATTGTCGTTGTTAGGTGCCGTGGAGTCGGTATCCGACTCATAGTGACCCTCGCAGGGTTTTCAATGGCTGAGTGTTTCGGGATTGCCTTGGGAGTGGATTGCCAGGCCCTTTTCCCATGCTTGCAGTGCTGGGAATCAAACTCAGGATCTCAGAGACTGCAGCGCAGCACTCTACCAACTGAGCTAAATCCCAGCCCTCAGTTGTGTATAGCTGGGGGGAAATCTGTCTAAAATCACCAAGCAGAGGACAATGTTCAGGCTGCCTTGATTAGTACTCATGGGTATATCTGGCTTCCAACTTCCAAAATTTTGTTACTATTATTTGTTTTCCTTGCTTCTCTGTTTCTGTGGGTTTTGTCTTTATTTTTTTTAATCACTTAACTTGTAATAGAGTTTAAAGAAGAAGAAAAACTAAACACATAAGTTTAATGTAATGTCTTTATCCAGAAACAGAGAATTCTTTAAGAAAGATATGTCCTGTGCTCTTAAATGATTTATAGAGGTGGAAATTGGCAGATTTAGTATTTTTTTAGAGGAGGTTAGGGGCAGGAATTTTGTTGCAGGGAGGAAGGAGATTTATTTTCATACAAAGTACATCTTTTACCATCGTCCATGGTTACAAATCAATACAGTGAGTAAAACTCTTTAACGCTACCACCTAACATAGAGAAAGAAGTAAAGTATCTCAATTTTTAAGTGAAGCCATTGCTGTAATAATGTGATCTGTTATAATAGAGACAGAGAGGAAATTGAATAATTATGAGTGCTTGCACAAATAAGCCTCTAAAGGAGTCTCTGTCCTGACTCACTATATCTGCTGATGTCAAAAGTGGAGCCTATTCTCCTGGCATTAGCCTGATGAACCAGAAGCTCCCTCTCTCTGAGTTTATCAGTTTAAGTTTCAAAATATAAATATAAAATACTTCAACATTTCTGAAGACACAAGTTAGATAGACAATAACAGCATGGGCTTTCTAGGATTATGAGGATTAAAAGAGAAAACATAGATAAAGCTTTTAATACACTGCCTTACACAAAACAATCAGCCATTGCACTGTGGCATCCAATCCCATCAGATCTCAAAAGCTAAGCAGAGTTGGACCTGGTTAGTACTTGGATGAGAGACTGCCTGGGAACACCAGGTGCTGCAGGCTTGGGAAAAGGACCTGGCAACCCACTCACCCAAAACAATTAGCCATAGAAAACTCTGTGAATAGCAGCAAAGCACAAACAATAATGTTTTACCTGTTGTACATAGGATAGGGTCGCTGTGAGTTGGGCACTGATTCAAGGGCACCTAACAACAACAAGCCTAATTATTTGTATTATTATTATTATACTAAGACACTTTTTGTACTCTTACATAATATTTAGTCCACCTATCTCTACACTTCTAGAATGTGAGCTTTTCTAGTTGAAGGCCATGTCTTTTTCCTGCTCTGTCTAACCAGAGATATACACACTTCCTGGCATGGAGTAGGCAATATGCTAAACGGCTACTAAATGATAGAATCTGTAAGATAAGGGAAGCCTCATGATTTTTCTGATATTGACCTTAACTTTTTATCCTTAATGACAAATTAAATTTTATCTGTATATGAAGTTGTGCCTTATTTCATTTATAGCTTTGCCCTTAAAAATCATATATATAAAATAAACCTAAAATGCAAGTGCTGGAGCTCCTGCTTCTGTGATGTTATGATTCCTCTCCTCTAAGTAAAGTTGCTCTATTGTCACATTTTGAAAGAATGCTAACTTTTGAGAAAGATGTAAACTAGTCAGAAATGTCAGTAATTACCAATTTTCAGCTTTATTTGTAAACTTGCGAACACATTATATCTTTGTGCTTTCCAAAAATGCAGCAAACCTCATTCTAAACCCAATCAGATACTTCACTGGAGTAGGTCATAAAACATGGCCCTGGCATGGTCAATGGGAAATATACCAAATAAAGAGCATACTTCCAATATAATTTCCAGAAGTTCTGTATACCTGTCCAAATCATTATGGCACATACAGTATGATTCGGTCTGTTCAGAACCAAAGAGCACCAATCTAGCAGACAGAGTGGACTAGCAGGGTAGGTGGTGATAAAACACTTTCCAACAGGCAAATGGACTTGCCATTTATTGAGAAAAATCCTCTAAGAGTAGTGTCACAAGCCCATGGTAAAAAAATGAATGATAGTGCTACCTCTTTGGAGAATGGGTTGGACAGGACTAGGAAGAACCTCAGGGATCCAAATAACAGAACTGGAGTGTGGCGGGGAAGTCTGGCAGACACTCAACCCTACAGATGATATTACCATAGCAGGGGTGGGGGTGTGCCGCAGTTTGTGAGTGTGTCCAGGATAACTAATCCCTCGTCTAGCCCTGTAAGGAAGGTTCTATCCTTTCAGGTTCAAGTTTTGGCTCTGGAACCAGTTAGGACTAAGCTTGTAGAAAAGTGCTTCCATGTCAGCAGTTTAATCAGGAAAGGGATGGAGGAGGCATTGTTCATCCTTCCATGAAGAAACTTGGATGTTCAAAGGTATCCTCATCAGCTCTAGGTCAAGGCCCACTCTTTGAATGAATATTAAACAAGTAAACAATAAGATACTCTTCTGATCTTTTCTTATCTACCCACTCACCAACTCACTGATCCATTATTATTTAGTCATTTGGCTCTAGCTCAAGTCAGCAGGTGTCTTGCTGTGTCCTAGGGAAACTGATTGCCTTTGAATTGGGAATATGACAAATAGGAAGTGTTACCTATGGTCACCATAATTCAGAGGTCTGCACAAGTCCTCCAAAATTCATCTCAGATGGAGAGGATAGGGAAAATTAACATTCATTATTGTTTGTCAGTTTTGTAGGATCAAGCCAAGTTTATTATTGAATTCACCTCAAGTAAAAAATGTTAAGTGTTTTTATAACTTTTCCATCCATATAGAAAAAGAAATTGGTGACCAGAGGAGTTAAATGAATTGCCTGAGGCTACACAGCCACTACTCTGCTAGATATGATTTATGATTGAGATCTTTCTTTCCCAAATACTCTTATTTTATAGCTACATAGTGCTAAGTATCAGAAACATTTGTAGTCTTCCTTATCCTTAACTACAGGACTGAAGAAAGAAACCAAGGGGGGCCTTCACTAGATGCTGAAGAAGATATGATATATAAGAGGCGACTGGCCTCACAATACAAACCTATATTCACTCAGCTGAATAGTAATGACTTTCAGGGAGGAGGATAATGAAGGGACTGAATGAGAAAAGGACCAAATTCTGTGGGGACAACAGAAATCTCCAGACTATGGATGCTTATTTTGTCTCTATAATTCCTGACATGGCATGAGTCCTTCCTTTTTTTTTTTTTTTTTTTTTTTTTTTTTTGTGGTACTGAAGGTTGGCCCCAGGACCTCATGCTTGCATGCTCTGCAAGTGCTGGACCACTAAGCTGCACCCCCAGCCCATTTTTTACTTTTTGAGACAGGGTCTCACTAAGTTACGCAGACTGCCTCTGGTCTCGAACTTGTGATCCTCCTGCCTGCGCCTCCCAAACCGCTGGGATTACAGGCGTGCGCCACCCTGCCTGGTGCGAGTGAGTCCTTCTTGACTGAAACTCAAAACATGCAGGCAGGAAGAGTCTATAGACAGCCCGTCTGAAAGTGAACTATTGACCAAAGGTTATTATAGCCTAGAAGGGGATCAGTGTTCTTAGAAATAAGAAGCATCAAGTTCTCAAGTGGAACTCCTAAGTGGATAGTTTCCTTGTGCCACAAAGGGTTCTACGTAGTTTCTTCTGATGTACTACCATTATCACCACCACTGCCGCCAAAACAAATAAACAAACAAACAAACAAAACTATTAAAAGCATTGAGTGGAAAGTGAGGAAAGGAAAAGGTATATTTTAAAAATTTCTAATTCTTTAACCTTTCTATTCCAAGGGAAAGAAAATAACCAATACTCTCAACTCAGAATTCATATTTCCACTAAAAACTTGCAAGGAAAAGAGAGAATAAACATAACAAAATATAATTCAAATAATCAAATATTTGCTGAGCACTAATTCCATGCCAAATCCAAGATTGTTTTTTGGTGCTATTATGTTGGGTCTGACTCATGGTGACCCTCACAGAGTTTTCAATGACTGATTGTGTCAGGATTGCTTCAGGAGTAGATTGCCACATCCTTTTCCCATTTTTGTGGTGTTGGGGCTCTAACTGAAGTACTCAGAGACTGCTGCACAGCAGTCTATCCACTGAGCTAAACCCCAACCCCTGATCCACGATTAGGGGTCTAGTATTTGGAGATATGTGAATACATGTGTAGATAAAGAGTAGAGCAAAAGTTATTGAGATGAGATCATTGCCCTATTGAAGAGTTTCTCCAGGGCCCCCTTCATGTCTCTGTTTCTTAAGGTGTAAATGAAGGGGTTCAGCAGTGGAGTGACTACTGTGTATATTACAGAAGCAACTATGTCTTTGTCACTGGAGGTGCTGGATGAGGGGATAAAATAAAGTCCAATAATTGTGCCATAATACAGAGACACCACAGAAAGGTGGGAGCCACAGGTGGACAAGGCTTTGCAAATCCCTTTGGTAGATGGAAACTTCACGATGGTGGCCCCAATGTGGCCATAAGAGATCAAGATGCATATTAGTGGTATAGTTATGACTGCCACTCCCACTGTGAAAATGACCAGCTCATTGAGGGAAGTATCTGAGCATGAGAGCTTGAGTAGGGCAGCAAGGTCACAGAAGAAATGGGGGATGGTGTAGTTAGCACAAAAGGACAGCCTAGCTAAGAGGAGGGTGTGAGACAGGGCACTGGTGCAGGACAGGATCCAGGACACAGCTACTAGTAAGATACACAGTTCCTTTGTCATAATGGTGGTGTAGTGGAGGGGATGACAGATAGCTACATACCGATCATATGCCATCGAAGTAAGAAGAAAATTGTCCAGATCAGTGAAAAATATAAAGAAATACATCTGTGATATACACCCTGCATATGGGATGGAGTGATCCTGAGTGTGCATACTTTTAAGCATCTTAGGGACAGTGACAGATGAGAAAGAGATGTCAGTAAAAGCCAAGTGGCTGAGGAAGAAGTACATGGGGGTGTGGAGGCGAGAGTCCAGCCTGATGAGCAGGATGATGAGCAGGTTCCCCAGCACCGTGGTCAGGTACATGGCCAGGAACAGGACGAAGAACCCAGCCTGCTGCTCTGGCTGGACGGGGAGCCCCAGGAGGAGGAAGGCAGACACGCTGCTCTGGTTCTCCCTTCTCATGCTGCTCTTCCCTCTGATGAGAATGGAAGCACATTGAAGGAGGAAGAAACAAACAAGTGTTGATAAACTGCAGGCAAATAAAAATTAGTACTTTCAACCGGTGAATATGAATGCTGATGTCTGTCTGAATTGCTACATCCCTACAAAAATCATTTAAAGTGGATGAGATGTAATGTGAGAGAACCTGCCCACAGAGAAGAGTTTAATATGGAAGAGAAGCTGGCACCACCAACATGTGTCACCATGTAGGGGAAAGTCACTTCAGACCAAAACATATTTGTAGCTGTGTCTAGTCAGTGAGGATGAGGCCTCCATTATCTTAGAAAAGGAATATTAAGTTAGAATCCTCCCAATTTCTATTGTTTCTGTACTTTTAAAAGTGAACATCAGGTTGTCTTATCTGTAATATATTGAATTTCCAAAATATTACCTTAAAATTTAGTAATATGGTGTGGAAGTTTCAATGACATATATCTAAATAAAATTGGATTAGAAATAAATAGCCATGAGGCTGGAGGATCATGAGCTCAAGGTCATCCTATACTGTTCTAGACCTACCTGGACTACACAGAAAAATCCTTTCTCCAAATATCTATCTATGTATCTATGTATCTATGTATCTATGTATCTATCTATCTATCTATCTATCTATCTATCTATCTATCTATCTATCTATCATCTATCTATCTATATCTATACTTATACACACAGACACACAGACACAGACACAGACACACACACACACACACACACACACACAAGTATAATTGGAATAGTGGCATATGCCTATAATCCACACATTCACGAGGGGGAGGCAGGAGGATCACCAAGCCTGGGATACATAGCAAGGAAGTTACATATTTATTACCAGTAATTATATTTATCAGGTATTTTGGATCTTTTTCTAATCTCTTCTTCATTTAATGAGGCCTAGTGACACCATGAAAATCCATACTTCATAATAGAGTTTTCATCAAGAGAGGTCAAAACTTTTATCCTTTTTTTAGTTTCCTGATTTGGGCTCCTGGCATTTGCTAATCAGCCCCATTAAAATTCCAGATACTCTAGGGCCCCCAGCCATTACTATCAAGTATCCTACAAAATCTATTTGTAGCCTTACCCCAAAGCCACTGTCTATCCATTAAAATATTTTAAAGGCCAAGTTACCAAATCCTGCAAAACAAGTAGAAAAAAGTGTTAATGATCTATCTGTATCTTAATAATGTTGTTGTTGTTGTTAGGTGCCATCGAGTCGGTATCCGACTCATAGTGACCCTCATTAGGTTTTCAATGGCAGACTGTCTCAGGATTGCCTTGGGAGTGGATTGCCAGGTCCTACTCCCATTTTTGTGGTGCTGGGAATTGAACTCGAGACCTCAGAGACTGCAGCGCAGCGCTCTACCAACTGAGCTAAATCCCAGCCCCATATCTTAATAATAGAGTTTCATTTAAGCCAAAATTCAATGCTAAATGCCTACTACATATGCCTACTACTTTTGATAAGTAGATGCAAGAGATTTGGGTTTCATCATAATCATTCTTAACTGGAAGAAGAGGTTAGAAGAGTTTTATACAGATGAGAGGCCTAAAATTCTTTGTTTCTTTAAACTGGTAATTAAAGCATACTCCTATCTCATATAGATATGCCATCTCTCTTATAAATATATTGAAAGGCCAATTAAAAATCATAGTGTACATCATAAATATGCAAAATTGTCACAGGTTAATTAAAATTTCTTTGTAAAATGTTTAACGAAATGGAAGTGTTAACAAGCTAATTTAATAAACACACACTGTGTAGATGAGCTGAATTATCACTTTGTACCATGTAAATGTTTACATTTTTACAATTAAATACTAATTTTTACAATTAAAATACTAATAAAATGCACAAAAAAGAAAAGCAATCAACATAACAGATGTGAGAGTTCAGAATGCAAGAATGCCTGGCCCACACGCTCAGTGTGTCTCTGCTCATTCAAGCATTTTGGTGCTCCTTGGAGATGCCTCTTAGGCATGTCGGAGTGCAGTGTGGTGTACTGAGAATAACAATGTGGTTAGAAATAGTTTTGAATCTTCACAACACTGCTCCATGTTTCTGAGTTCTGGGAAAGTAACCCAATTTGACCATTTGCATTCTCATTTCTAAACTGGAGATAAGACAATAAGCCTAAGTGTTGAGAATATCCAGAATATTAATAAAATTTGTGAAGAGTGATTACAATAATTGTCAGTAAGTAATATTAGTTTTGCATTTTCAAATTTATCAGACCCATTTTTCCACCTCCTCACTATCCACTCCTCTCAACACACAGATACTGGGCAGGATGCAGATGCCACAAAGCTACTTCTTTACCAGATTAAGACCAGATGCTGTCAAAGTGTACAGACAAGAGTGATGAAGTCAGGTTACAGGCAGAGTCCAACCACATCCTGCCTGGTGGAGAGTGATGATTCAGATGCTCAGTGTTTTGAACTTCTCCCTCTCTTTCTCCATTCTCTATTGCTTTCTCTCATGCTATCACAAGATGACTTCCTCCTGAAGTTGTAAACGTATCTAGTTCATGGAATTTAGAATTTTAACAGAATTCCCTTGCATTCAGTTTAGCCATGCCTACTTTTTTATCTGCATTAGCTCTATGTAAAGACCGTATAAAGACTATCATTCCACCACAGCCAGCTTTTTCATCTGTAATACTTAAACCATTGATGACCAATAACCAATATTTTTCTTCAGAGTGGAGCTGTGTACTCTAGAAGGCAAAACACAAATTTTGGAATCAGACAGAAAGAATTCAAGTCACTTCACTGCCACTTGTCAGCTGTATTTCTTTGGGGAAAACATCACACCTCTTGCAGCCTCAGCTTTTCCTCTATAAGACATGAATAACAGCCCCTGGTAAAGTAAGAATGAAGCAAGATAATATGTAAAGCAATTCACTCACAAGAGGTGTCTTATATTAGATTGCTTTATAGCCATTAAATATTAAGTACAAAAATCTCTAGGAAATAAATTCAGTGTCTTATATTTAATTAAATCCAAGAAAAAGCAATTGTATGGAAACATCCAAAATCCTCTCTTCAAGCGATTTAGAATATACAACATGTTGTAGTAATACATCTTACCTAGGATTGAGCTTTGATGCCTTCAATAGAGGTATTAGACTATACTAGGGATTATAGGCAGGAAATCCTCAAACAGATTCTAACAGGGAGTTGCAATGTTACTGCTGCATTGAATAAGAAAAGTATCAAAATTCTCTAGCCAGAAATGCCCTTCAAATACACTTTCAAGTGAAAATAGCAGTGCCATCTAAAAGAGTGGAAATGACAGGGGATGTGGGAGCGAAACATTGGAGAGGATTGTCTAACCTTTGTTGTTGTTGTTAGGTGCTGTGGAGTCGGAGTCTGACTCATAGCGACACTACGTACAACAGAAAAAACACTATTGTCATACTTCTCTGCTATTCATAGGGTTTTCAATGGCTGATTGGTTTTTTTTTTGGGGGGGGGGTGAGAGTGGGTTACCAGGTCCTTCTCCCAAGCCTACAGCACCTGGTATTCTCAGGTGGCCTCCCATCCAACTAACCAGCTTCTGAGATCTGACGGGGATCAGATGCCACAGTGGTAGGGCTGCAGGCTAACTCTAACTACCCCTAAACAAGTATACATTCTGGTACTTAAAAAACATGAACAATGAGAGAGGAAACCCAGCCTGGATGAGGTATGTGCCCAGTAATTTTTGTAGTCAGCTGGCTCTATCCTTCATCTCCCTCAGACTTGAGATTAAAGGGAAGGGAGCCATTGGCCAGTGGTCACTGCTGTGGTCTAGTACCTCCAGGAACTAGAAATAAGACATGACTTCAGCAAGAGTACAGAGAGTGGCTGATGAAAGATACTCAGTCCTGCTCTGAACTTTATGCTCAGTTTATCCAGCTCTGAGGAAGATGTACTGATTTTTCAGCTTGTCCCTAGGAAACCCAATGACCAGATTCAGCATACAACTTCTGTGGTCTTAAAGCTCTCATTGACATCAAAGAGAAAAAAGTCGTGATCCTGGAGCTTACTCTTCTCAGTTTGCCAGCTTCAGAATTGAAGATGTGCAGACTCTACTCTGTATACCTGGGAGAAGACCCAATAGGGCAGGACCAAGCTTTTGGCTAGATGTGCATTAAAAATGTATTAATTTCTCAGTTATCCCCTTACTCCCTTTAGGACAAATGCCCTAGGGCAGTGGTCCCTAAACTTTGAAATTCAGCAGAATTACCTGGGGAACTTGTTAAAAATGGAGATCTTACCTCCTCCTCCAGAGATGCTCATCTATGAGGCTTGAGACTAAATGATTCTCAGGCAAGTGTTTCTAAGGGCACATTGTGAGGAGACGCTGTCCTTAGGAAGAATGTCAGGGGTGTGCTCAGTGAGTGGGAGCCCAAGAGACTATGGTGAAAGACCTTCCCTGCCAGATGGAGATTTCTTCTGGTTAGGTCATAATTTGGGATGTGCAGAGGAATTTTCCTCCAAAATGAAAATGCTTTTTTGATTTTTTGCTTATGAAATTAATTTTTTTATGATGAGAGTCCAAATGTAGACATAGAAACAACAAAGGAAGTCAAATATTCCATCTTTCTAGCATTCATTTCTTAATCTTTCTAAAGTGGCTTTTATTAATAAATATATATATTCATATGAATTAGAGTCACTTCATAATATTTTATAGGTCTATTTTCTATAATAATTTATCATAATAGTTACATTTCCTTGTCTATGCATATCATGACATTTAAAATATTTTAGTCGATGTGTTCTTATATTAACACAAGATTCCCTGTTAAGCTTTATTAAAGACTACATGAGGTTTAGAAATCACTTATTTTGTCAACTGTCTGATCAAGGCTACTTTAATATTTCTAAAAGCATCAATTTTAATGGTCTTCTTTGTCTTGGGTCATCAGTACCTGCAGCTTGCTTATTTGAAAAGAAAATCTCAACGGTGAGCATATATGAACAACAGTTCAAGTTAAGCTCTGTGGAAAGGGAGGCAATCATGCCAGATTGTTTTCATTTACTCATAGTCTAAGTCAAAAATGTTGGGATGAAATTCAATGAATAACAGAGGAAATTTGCTATTGAAATAATCCACACATATCAAATATTAAACCTTGAATGCTTCCAAAATATTTTGATCTATCTTTATACCTCAAACACACTCTAGTTTAAGACATCATCAGCCTTCAATGTTATTCCAGCTGCTGGTTACAAACTAATTAGTTCTATGTTTATGTTCAAAATTATGTAATCATATTATATTTTACATAGGGCAGATGCAAAAAAAGGCAGAATGTAAAGTCTGAGATAAATATTTGATGCATCTAGAATGACAATAATATGGATTGGATTTAATATAATAACTATCTCACAGACTGTGTTAGGAAACATGGCAAGTTCAATAAGGCCTTTTAGAAAGGAATTACATCATAAAGCACAAAATTGATGAATGTTTGCCAACAGCTCAATAATAACTTTGTGGTAATGCAACTCTTCTGAAATCATTTAACACTTTATAACAGATGTATATTTTATTGTATGACGCCCCATGTGTGAAATAATTGTTGGTTAAAAAAAAATAAATGTTTAAGCTGGATGTGATGACATGTCTGTAATCCTAGCATGTGGGAGGCTGAGGCAGAAGCATTGTGAGTTCAAGAAGAGATATGGTGAAAGTATACAGCCCTGACACACACCTTTTTCAACTTTAAACCAGGTAGTTTTTCCTTGTTCTATTCGAACAACTGCTTCCTGGTTCATGTTCAGATTCCTCATGAGTACAATTAGGTACCCTGGTACTCCCGGTCTTTGAAGTGTTATCCATAATTTGTTATGATCCACACAGTCAAATGCCTTTGCATAGTCAATGAAACATAGATAGACATCTTTCTGATATTCTTTGCTTTTGGCTAATATCCATGTGGTATGGGTGTCTCTGGTTCCCTGCCCTCTTCTGAATCCAGCTTGATTTTCCAGCAGTTCCCTATCTGTATACTGCTGAGTTCACAGCCCTTGCAGCATGAGCATTGCCTGGGAGCTTGTTAGAAATGCAAATTCTTACGACTTTCAACCAAACCACTGAATTAGAACTTGTGACTGTATATCCTAAGAATCAGAATTTTAGCAAACACTCAAGAAATTCTTATGCATTCTATGGTTTGAGAAGCTTTGCTTTTCATTTATCATTTGGGAAGCCAGGATATCCATAAAGGCGAGGCAATGCTGAATCTGTAGTGGCATTTTTTTTATTACAAATTTTTAATGTACATCTTAATGTGATTCATTTTGATATGCTTTTCATTGTGACATTTCCATATATACATTTTGATACACATTATTCATATAGGTTACCCCTTACCCTCCCCTATGCTACCCCCCCTCCCACCCTTCCCATCTAAGTTTCCCATCTGACTCTTCTCTATCTTTTACTTAGTAGTATTTTTCTATATGTCTTTGGGTTCCAGTTCTGTTTAAGATAGAAATTTTCCTGTAGTGGTCTTTGTTTTTCTCTTGTTAGAACAATTACATGCGATTTCTAGTCCATTTATATTGACATCATTCTTATCTTCCCCCCCCTTTTATTATGATCCAACCTTTGAATAGGATTTTTCCTTCATATAATTTTGAATCAGCTCCCTCATATGAGTAAAAACATGTGTTGTTTCTCTTTCTGAGCTCGTGTTCATTCACTCAAAATAATTTTCTCTAATTCCATCCATTTTGCTGCGAATGACCTTATTTCATTTTTCTTGATTGCTGAGTAGTATTCCATTGTGTATATATACCGTAGTTTTTTTATCCATTCTTCTGTTGAAGGGCACTTTGGTTGATTCCATATCCTTGCAATTGTGAAAAGCGCTGCATTGAACATGGAGATGCAGGTGTCTCTGTGGTACGATGACCCATCTCCCTTTGGGTAAATTCCCAATAGTGTTATAGCTGGGTCATATGGTAGATCTATTTTTAGTTTTTTGAGGTACCTCCATATGGATTTCCACAGTGGTTGGACCAATTTACAGCTCCACCAACAATGTAAGAGTGTTCCCTTTTCCCCGCAACCTCGCCAGCATTTGTTGTTGTTTGTTTTATTGATCTTGGCCATTCTTACTGGTGTAAGGTGAAATCTCAGAGTTGTTTTGATTTTCATTTTCCTAATGGCTAGGGATGTTGAGCACTTTTTCATGTGTTTCATGGCTTTATGGACCTCTTCATTTGAGAACTGTCTATTCAGTTCCTTTGCCCATTTGTGTATTGGGTTGTTTGTTTTTTGGGGAGTTTTTTTCTTGAGTTCTTTATAAATTCTAGCAATTAGACCTTTGTCTGATGTATAAAATGTGAAGATTTTTTCCCATTCCTTGGGGGTTTCCTTGACTCTTTTAATTGTTTGTTTTGCTGTTCAGAAGCTTTTTAATTTCATGTGATCCCATTTATCTATTTTTGTTGCAATTTCTTGAGCAATTGGAGTCCTATTAAGGAAATACTTTCCTATGCCTATATGATGGAGTGTGTTGCCTATTTTGCCTTCTACAAGTTTTAAAGTTTCTGGTTTTATGTTGAGATCTTTTATCCATTTTGAGTTAACTCTCATGTATATTGAGAGATGGGCTTTGTAGGAACGTGATGATGCTTTCAGAAGGTCTGCACTCTAATTTAGTTATATTTCAATGAAGGCCATCAAGAAGCACTCTTCCATTAGGGAATAAATATGGACATAAGCAAAATCAACCATTCAGTGTTGGAAAATGGGGAGTCCCTGGGGATGTCTTGAACTCTCACAGAACCTAAAACTTCAGGATTACTGTAACATTTAATATCATGAGCAGAGAGTCATACATTTCCTCTTAAGTGGTTAGTAGTTGATATTCTTGATTTCATTTGACCCGTAAAAGTGAAAACGCGGTCTGCATAGAAGATAATAGTGAAATAATATAGCAAATTCTTTAGATTCTGGGCTATGTCAAAGCATGAGCTTATGGACCTAAAATACATGGGTCTCTAAAAGTGTCTTCAAATAAGGGCTAAGTAAACTGTATATTATTATATTATTTGTGGTCCCCAATATCAGGTAATAAATAATGTTTTGTTGTTTATTGTTGTTAGGTGCCATCAAGTCAGGTCCAGTTCATAGTGCTGCTCATTGAGTTTTCAATGGCTGATTGTTTCAGGATTGCTTTTGGAGTGGATTGCCATGTCCTCCTCCCATAATAAATAATAAGTAATAAAATTAATTTAGCATTTGCTGATAAAATGTTATTTGTAAAAAAGTCTGTCTGAAAGTAAACTAGTAATTTCTAGAGGAAAGGAAAGGGTACAATGGAGGTTGAATAACACATATCAAAATACAGCCAGATAGCAGAATTAAGTTCTGTAGCACAGTAGTGTGACAATACTTCACAATAACCAACTTTATATTATATGAAGAATTAGGAGAGAGGAGTTTAAATGATCCAAACATAAAAAGATGAAAACGTGATGAAAATGCTAATTATTCTGATTTGATCAGTGTGCATGGTATATATGTATTGAAATATCACACTGTACTCCATATATAGAGAGAATTATTTGTTAAAGAAAACTAAAAAATAGAACAATTAATCTATCAGTAAAAGGGAGCATTATTTTAAAAAATAATGCAATTCTGGTCAACAAGTATTTACCAAGTATATCCAACATGCTATCATTGGTCTTAGGACTGGGAGATAAATATTTTGAAACACACTCAAATGGAAATTCAAGTACATGATTCAACAAAAATGAGGCTCTGAGTACATAGCAACTGCAGGTGTTACTGTGAGGAAAATATTGCTCTATTGAAGAGTTTCCCAAGGGCCTCTTTCATATCCCTGTTCCTAAGGCTGTAGATGAAAGGGTTCAACATGGGTGTGACCACTGTGTACATGATAGCCACAATGGTGTCCTTATCAATGGAATTGCTTACTGCTGGGAAAAGGTACTGTCCAAATATTGCCCCATAGTACAGAGATACCACAGAGAGGTGGGAGCCATATGTGGACAATGCTTTGCTGATCCCCTTGGTGGAAGGAACCCTCAGGATGGTGGTCCCAATGTAGACATAAGATACCAGGATACATATGAATGGCAGAGTAATGACCACCAGCCCTACTGTGAACATGATCAACTTATTGAGGAAGATGTCTGAGCAGGACAGCTTGAGCAGAGCAGCAAGGTCACAGAAGAAGTGGGGGATGGTATTATCAGCACAGAAGGACAGTCGGGCCAGGAGAAGAGTGTGAGTGAGGGAGCTGACACAGGAGATGGTCCAGGATACAGCCACTAATATGGTACACAGCTCTTCCCTCATGATGGTGGTATAGTGAAGAGGGTGACATATGGCAACATATCGGTCATAAGCCATTGATGTAATCAGGAAGCTGTCTAGGTCAGTAAAAAATATGAAAAAATACATCTGGGAAAGGCACCCTGCATAAGCGATGGCCTTGTGATTAGTCTGCATGTCCTTCAATATCTTAGGGACAGTGACAGATGAGAAAGAGATGTCAGTAAAAGCCAAGTGGCTGAGGAAGAAGTACATGGGTGTGTGGAGGCGAGAGTCCAGCCTGATGAGCAGGATGATGAGCAGGTTCCCCAGCACCGTGGTCAGGTACATGGCCAGGAACAGGACGAAGAACCCAGCCTGCTGCTCTGGCTGGATGGGGAGCCCCAGGAGGAGGAAGTCGGACACACTGCTCTGGTTCTCCCTCCTCATGCTACACTTCCCTCTGATGAGAATGGAAGCACATTGAAGGAGGAAGAAAAAACAAGTGCTGATTTACCGCAGGCAAATAAAAATGAGCACTTTCGACTAGTTAGTATGTATGCTGATGTCTGTCTGAATTACTACATCCCTACAAAAATCATTTAAAGTGGATGATATGAAACATAAGAGAACCTGCATACAGAGAAGAGTTTGATATGGAAGAGAAACTGGCATCACCATGTTTCACCACATAGGGGAAAGTCACTTCAAATCAAAACATAATTTGTAGCTATGTCTAGTCAGTGAAGAGGAGGCCTCCGTTATCTTAGAAAAGGGATATTAAGTTAGAATCCTCCCAATTTGTATTGTTTTTGTACTTTTAAAAGTAATCATAGGTTGTCTTGTCTGTAACATATTGAACTTTCAAAATGACTTCAAAATTTATTAATAATTAAAGTATAGTGTGGAAGTTCCAAGGACATATATCTAAATAAAACTGGATTAAAAAGAAATAGCCATGAGGCTGCAGGATCATGAGCTCAAGGTCAGACTAGGCTACATAGTGAATTCTTGACCCATCTTGGCTACACAGAGAGATCTTGTCTCAAATAAATAAGAGTACATATATGTATGTATACTTATATGTATATGTAGCCACATTGGTCATAGTAGAACATGCCTGTAATCTCTGCACTGGCATGGCTGTTGGCAGGAGTAACACCAAGCCTAGGCTACACAGGAAGATCTTATCTCAAAAATAAAATCACACACACACACACACACACACACACACACACACACACACACGGATAGCCAAAGTTTCCATTATGTATAAAGTTGAGAGGAAAGAAACAGCTATTGATTATAATATCACTGCTATAAAAGTTGAAAGTATTATTGGAAGTTATATATATATTACCAATCATCATGTTTATCAGGATATTTTGGATCTTTTTCCAATCTCCTCTTGAGTCAATGAGGTCTGGTGCCCTTGTTTCAATCCCTACTACCATCAAAATTGGAGAAGGACATGATAGCCTACTCCCAAAAACAATCCCAAAACAATCAACCATCAAAAACTCTACAAAGGTCACTATGAGTTGAACCTGACATGATGGCACCTAACAGTGACACCATAAAAATCCACAATCCATAAGAATTTTTTATCAAGAGAAAATAAACTTCTCTTCTTTTTCAGTTTCCTGATTTGAACTCCTGGCATCTTGAACTACAACACTGGCTAATTAGCCCCATCAAAATTCCAGATACTCCAGGGGACCCCATCATCAGTATGAAATGTCTTACAAAACCTATTTGTAGCCTTAATTTTTTTTGGCACATCATCTATTCATTCATTTATTCATTTCCCAAAGATATGAACTGGGCATCTCGATGGGGTTTATGAAAGATATAGAAGCAGACAAGACAGAGTTCCTTTGAAAAGTCCAGCTGTGTTGATTCATTCCGCAACCAGGCACACTTTGACCTTCTCACACCTCCCAAGTACTGTTTAAGCCACTATCTACCCATTAAAATATTCTAAAGTCTAAGTTACCAAATCTTGCAATATAAATAGGAAAAGAGTTAGTGATATAATTATATCTTAATCATAGAATTTACTTTGAGCCAAAATTTAATGCTAAATTTCTACTACATATGTCTACACTTAATAAATAGATGCAAGATGTTAGGATTTCATTGTAATAGTTCTTAACTGGAGGAAAAGTTTAGAAGAATTTTGTACATATTAACAGCAGGCTTAAAATTCTTTATTTCTTTAGGCTGGTAATTTAGGCATAACCCTATCTCATATCAGATTGTTCCAAGGGTCCCCTGGAAAATGAAGGTCTCTGGCTAACTATTCTAAAAACTTTTCAAGACTTAACTCTTCCCCAAGAGTAATAGCAGGAAACCTTTCTTCATCATCCAGTTGGCATGACATCGAAGCCTGGAAAGCACAAACTTTGGGGAGATTATAAATACAGAGCTAAGGAATTAGAAGAAGCATAATCATCACTAGAGTGTCATGTAAAGATAGGAGCCAGGCTAGACAGAGTAGAGCATCTTCACAGTATTTGGGTCTGCGCCCCGGTTATATTGCAAGTCTTACTACAGCTGCCTGGAGTGTGGGGCTGTTTACAGATTGGTATGCTTCCGCGCTCACCTCACCAAGAGCTGTCTGTACTACACATAGAGAGTTGGTTCTTGATGTGTACATTATGGTGTTGCTACATTGTTGCTTCACATTGTAGGTTGTCCTTGTAATGTCTTCCATGAGTGTCTTACTTGCTCAGTGGTATTTAAGTCTATCCCAAATCAGCATTTGACTCTTTAGGAAGACATGTTGTATTAGTTTCCTCAGGTAACCCCAACAATAGAAAACCTCCTTGAGCACTCTATAGTGATGCCTTGGATGACATCCTTCTTCAATATTGGCTTAACTAAAGTAGAAACAAACCAGCCACACTATTTCACAGAGTTGATGATTACTTCTGATCATATGTTTCTTGGTTATGGCTGGCGGTGAGTGGAAAAGAAATAACAAAATCAGCCATAATAACTTTAGAGATATTAGCCATCAATTTTTCAGTCCAATGTGGCAACACAGGGTGTCAGAACAGGGACAAGGTGAATATGAAACATATCCCAATGAATCCCATCTTATCCCATCCCATCTTATCAAGGGGCCTATTTGCATCAGGAGTATAAGAGATACTTCCTATGGAGGGGGAGCAACAAATCACCATGATAAAGAGAAATGTAGTAATTTTGCAGCTCCATTGTTTGGAGATGCCCATTTGGTAGCTATTGTTGTTGTTGTTAGCTGCTGTTGAGTTGGGTCTGACTCATAGCAACCTTATGTACAACAGAACAAAATATTACTTGATACTGGGCGATACATGACATCACTATCAGTGCTTCTCTGCTATTTATAGGGTTTTCAATGGCTGCTTGTTTGTGAGTGGGCTGCCAGGTCCTTCTCCCAAGCTTATACCACCCAGTATTCCCAGGTGGTCTCCCACCCAAGTACTAACCATGCCTGACCCTGCTTACCTTCTGGATTTGATGAGATTGGATGCCAGGGTGGTATGGCTGTAGATTTTGGTTCATATATATGCCCAATTATTTACCCAGCTTTTAGAGGAACTTATCTTTTATTAATCTTTATAGTAGATGGGCCTGCAGCTGTAGCCCTGTGGCATCCAATCCTGTCAGATCTTGGAAGCTAAGCAGGGTTGGACCTGGTTAGTACCTGGATGGGAGACCGCCTGGGAACACCAGAAGCTGTAGGCTTGGGAGAAGGACCTGGCAACCCCCTCCCAAAAATCAATCTGCCATTGAAAACCCTATGAACAGCAGAGAAGCACTGACAATAGTGTTTCCCCTGTTGGACAGAGGGTCGCTATGAGTCGGATACCGACTCGACGGCACCTAACAAC
>VMDO01006267.1:6035-64624 GCA_007922755.1 Pedetes capensis | reverse complement strand
TAGTAGATGGCAGCCACCACCTGAGGGAGCATCACTGCCTTAAAAAAGCAATATTAACCCCCTATAATTTTGGGGAGGGCTATCAGTAACCCCTTCCTTTTGTCTACAGCCATAGCACTTGGTATCCAATCTTATCAGATCTCAGAAGCTAAGCAGGGTCAGGTCTGGTTAGTACTTGGATGGGAGACTATTTGAGAAAACTGGGTGCTGTAGGCTTGGGAGAAGGACCCAGCAGCTCAATCTTGAAATAACCAACCATCAAAAACTTTGTAAATAGCAGAGAAGCATTGACAATAGTGTTGGGCATGGCACAGTGTTGGGTAATTTTTCATTCTGTTGTACATAGGGTCACTCAATATGGGTCAGAACCAGCTCAATGGCATATAACAATAACAACAACAACAAGCCCTTTCTTCAATGTGACTGCATGGTCATCAGCACCAAAACCCACGCCCAGAATTAGCATATCCATCTACCCTTTTACTGTTCCCCAGCTACAAGGCCTTAACCAGAGCACTAAGCTCAACTTTCTTGGCTGAGATTGGTGCCAGAAGGGCCTTAGCCATCATAGACAATCACTCAGCAATCCTTTCCGTATCCCCCCTTCCTAAGATAATGCTGTTGGAGAAAAATAAAAATATTAAAAAGTTTATAAAAAAGTATTTAATCAAAACTAAAATGTACTTCACTTAAACTATAATTGCTAAAGCTTAATGTTCCTGGTTATAGACTTGCTTGTTAGAATTTATCTTGCTATGTATGAAGGAGTCTCTCTCACATTCCAACCCTGCTAGTCACCTCCCTACTTCCCCTGACTGTGTTATTTCACATTCCAACCCTGCCAGTCCTCTCTTCCAGTCTGCCCTTGCCCAACTGTGGCCCTGGCAACTATCTTAGTCTGATTTAAAATATTGCTTAGCCCACCTACAGATGGTCACATAGACCTTACAGGAGTGATTCATCCAAATATGACATAAAAACTCTGCAAAAATCTATATAACCCCAGGCAAACAAAACCTTGGGGTCAGTTCCTGAGAGAACCTGTTTCCTTGGGCTGATCTATTAGCTAATAAATTATTTTTTATTTTACCCAAGGTTATTTGTCTCTCAAAGTACTTTTAGTTTCTTGTGCCACTTCAATGCCTCTGTACCTCTGCCCATTTCTATTAACTTACAAGCTAGACTAGGATTTTGATATCTTTGGCCCTCTTCTACATTCATCTCTTTGCCATTTTAAATTTCTATACTTTTCCTATATACGCTCATCATCTAACTTAGAGGTTCCTGAGTAGATCAGCCTCAAAGCTATCTAGGATGTGGCAAGAATCAAGGCCTACTATCTTGAGAAGCAGTTATTCACTTATTGTTGCTTTACTTTCTGGTGTTCCTCACACATGGTACAGTTTAGGCCAATAACTACTACTAGCCAGGCTAGTACTTGGCTTTCTTAAACACACTTAGATTTTCTATCAAGTTAACTCAGCTAATCTTTCACTTGGCATTTATTTCCCTACTTCAGGTTCCTATTGATCCACTGTGTTTAAACTTCATTGCTTTTAAGTTAACCTAAGACTTTGTCTTAAATTCTATGCTTCTTAACCTTTTGCATCCCATTTTCAGCACCCCCCCACACACACCAGATAATTTCTTATAGAGTCTTAATATCCTCGTTTCTGGTTACACTTTCCTGCTGGGTATTTAAGACTGAGAAAGTGGCCCCTTATATTGGCCTAAATCAACCTTTTTCCTCCTATTGCTTGGGTCAGCCAAGGCTCCTTTAGAGAATACTTTTAGGGCCTTATGAGGAGTCTTTTTGGTCCTACCCTATAAATGTTCCTCTCTGTTGGGAAGTTAGATGACTCATCAGAAGTACAGGGCCCCTTTCTGTTAGAGGGAGGCCTGCCATTTCTTTGGTCTTCATGGACCCTGGAACATAAGGGCCAAATACTGGCTGTCCTTTCAGCTCTCTTTATCTACTCCAGTTTTGGCCTCTAAGCCTTGGCTGTTGAACACCCAGAAGATCAGTTCCACCAGTCTGAAGTTCATCCTTAAACTTAATGCTACCTATTCTATAGGTGAAGTTTAGTATCTAGTTCTAATTTTTCCCATTTACCAAATACTTAGAGAAAACCAAGTTTCAACTAGAGAACAACTAATTTCATCAAAAAGTGACACCTAAGAACTTTCATTGGCATATTTTCTGTGAACTTGGTTGCAAATGCTCCTGGGAAAAGTCTAAGCTGTGGATGACAAAAGAGCTAGAATGGTCATGGTTAAGAATTTGACTATTTAGCTGTTTCCATTTTACATAGAATTTTGGGATCTAATCCTTAGGACCATCAGCTCTCCAATGGGTTAAACCCTGTAAACAATTTTCCTTTAATTTCTATCAGCTTTGTTACGTATACCATTGTCCTTCTGCAAAATTTACCCTTCACTGGCTATCATCAGCTTTGGAATACCAGGAGTGTTTCTCATGTCTACCTTTTCTATACAGAAAGAGAATGTCTCACAAAACCAAAGAAATACATTCTTGGGGTACTTTTTATCATGTACAGATGGATGCTGACCAAACAAGTTACAGATGCTCACTGACTGAAGTCTGTACACCAATAAAAAGTCCCTAGAAACTGAACCAGATCTTGCAAAGATTTCAGAAAGCAGCATAAAAACCACTACTAATAGCCCAAAACTGAGCATCTGAAACCAGAACAAGGCCACAGGAGACTGAGCAGTGCAACTGGTCTGCAGTCCCAAAGGCTCAAATCTTGGAAATTCTTGTAGAGACAATGACTCTGGCATGACTAGCAAGGCAAAGCAATATTCCTGAGACCAGACCCATCTCAGAAGCCAAGATAGAGACCAGTACTATGGCATGTCTCACAATCAGAAACAGGATTTCTGAGGTGGTTAGTCCTTACCAAATCAGAGTTTCTGGACCAAAGCCTGCTGAAACTGTGAAACAGGTACAACCAGTCCACATTCCGCATTTGGTGATCAAGCCAGTGATTTTACAAGTTACCAACCAATGACCACAACCAGAATGGGCATGACCAGGACTTATTCCAAAATAAAAGACAAGGAAAGGGGAGTTGGTGTCTCTTATGTGGGCAGGACCATATAGCCCAAGGTGGCTGGAGTAGCACCTTACCAATCATTACTGAATTGAAGCACAGGTTTAGGTGGCCTCTTGTCACCCACGAGGAAGCTCCACACCAACCACAACCCTGTCCATTTGCTTCTTTTGTCTCCAAAAAGAGGGTATTTATATTACCAATCAGCTAGAGTTCTTTAGCTCTATCTGGATAGAAAACATGGGGAAGCAAAGAGAAGCTTTTCAAGGGCTGGTCTTTGGCAGTGGTAACAGCCCTTCATATGTATGAGTTCTGGGCAAGTGAACCAGTTTGATCATCTGCTTTCTCATTTCTAAAATGGAGGTAAGACTACAAGCCTAAGACGTGACAATATTTTGAATATTAATAAAATTTGTGAAGTGTGATTACAGATAATTACCATCAATTAATATTAGTTTCCCATCTTCAGTTTCATGAGGCCCCTTTTTCTCTCATGACTGCCCATTCCTCTCAACAGACAGATACTCAGAAGAGTGCAGGTGCCACTAAACTACTCTCTCAGCCAGATTATGACCAGATTCAGGCCAAGAGTATATACAGACAGAAGTGATGAAGTTTTGTCATAAGCAGGGTCCAACTACATCCTGTCTGATAGAGAATGATAACTCAGATGTCCCAGTGTTTTGAACTTCTCCCTCTCTTTCCTCATTGTCTTCTTCTTTCCCTTATGATATAACAGGATAACTGCCTCCTAAAACTGTAAACTTTTCTAGCTCATGGAATTTAGAATTTCAACAGAATTCCCTTAAATTCAGTTCAGATATGCCTTTTTACCTGCATAAACTCTATATAAAGACCATATACAAACTATCACTCCATACACCCAACTTTTTCATCCATAATACTTAAACCACTGATTGCTAATAAAAGATTTTACTTGACAGTGGAGCTATGTGCTGGAGAAGGCAAAGCATAAGCTTCGGAGTCAGACAGAAAGAATTCAAGTCACTTCTTTGTCACTTGTCAGCTATAGGTCTTTGGGAAAAATATTACAACTCTTGTAGCCTCATCTTTCCCTCTATAACACAGGGATAACAGCCCCTGGATTACAATAATAATGAAGCAAGATAATATATGCAAAGCAATTTACTCATAAGAGATGTTTTATATAAAGTGACATTGCATCCATTAAATATAAGGTACAAAAATCTCTGAGAAATAAATTCAATGTCTTATATTTAATTAAACCTGAGAAAAAGTAATTGTGTGGAAACATCCAAAATCCTCTCTTCTAGCTATTTTGAAATATACAATTGTTGTTGTTGTTAGGTGCCATCGAGTCAGTATCTGACTCATAGCGACCCTCAGAGAGTTTTCAGTGGCTGACTGTTTCAGGATTGCCTTGGGAGTGGATTGCCATGTCCTTCTCCCATTTTTGCAGTGCTGGGAGTTGAACTCGGGACCTCAGAGACTGCAGCGCAGTGCTCTACTAACTGAGCTAAATCCCAGCGCGAAATATACAATATGTTGTAGTAATACATCTTACCTAAGACTGAGCTTTGATGCCTTCAATGAGGGTATTAAACTGTACTAGACATTATAGGGAGGAAATCTTCAAACAGATTCTGGCAGGGAGTTGCAATACTAATACTGCATTAGATAAGCACCAAAGTTCTCTAGCTGGAAATGCCCTTCAAATATACTTCCAAGTGAAAGGAGCAGTGCCGTCTAAAAGGGTGGAAAAGACTGGGGATTTTGGAGAGAAACGTTAGAGAGGACTGGCTATCCTTACATATCCTAAACCAGTACACATTCTGATACCTAAAAAACATGAATGATAAGATACAAAACCCAGACTGGATTGGGGTTGTGCCAGGTAATTTATGTTGCTGTTGTTGTTAGGTGCCTTCCAGTCAGTGTCGACTCATAGCAACCTTACGACCTTACGTACAACAGGTGAAACATTGTTGTCAGTGCTTCTCTGCTATCCATAGGGTTTTCAATGGCAGATTGTTTAGTGGGAATGGGTTGCTGGGTCCTTCTCCCAACCTACAGCACCTAGTCTTCCTAGGCAGTCTCCCATCCAAGCACTAACCAGGTCTGACCCTGCTTAGCTTCTGAGATCTGATGGGATCAGACCCCACAGTGGTATGGCTGCAGGCCATCCCTACCTTTAGGAACTAGAAATAGGAAATGACTTTAATAAGAGTACAGGGAGTTGCTAAGCTCCTGAACATGTGCATGCCTTCCACACAAACACAAACATACACATGCACCCCTGATATTGATGAAAAATACTCAGTCCTACTCTGAATTTTATGCTCAGGTTATCCAGCTCTCACAAATATGTACTGGTTTTCAGTTTGTCCCTACGAGACCTAATGAGCAGATTTAGTATACAACTTCTGTGGTCTTAAACCTCTCATTGACATCAAAGAGAAGAATGTCATTTTCCTAGAGCTTACTCTTCTCAGTTCACCAGCTTCTGAATTGGAGATGTGAAGACTCCACTCTATTTGCTGGAGAGAAGACCCAATGGGCCTGGACACAAAGCTCTTGGTTTGACATTCATTGAACACGTATTAATTTATCAGTTACCCTTTACTCCCTTCAGAAAAGATGCCCTAGAGCAATGGTTCCTAGACTTTAATGTTCAGCAGAATCACCTGGGGAACTTGTTAAAGATGCAGATCTCAGCTCCTCCTCCAGAGATGCTCATTCATGAGTTCTGAGGCTAGGTAATTCTAATTAAGTGTTTCTAATGGCAGACCATGAGGAGACACTATCCTTAGTAAAAACATCAGGGGTCATGCTCTGAGAATGTGAACCCAACAAGAGATGACCAAAGACCTCTCCATGCCAGATTCAGATTTCCCCTGGTTAGGTCATAGCTTGGGATATGCAGGAGGATTTTTCTCCAAAATGGAAAGGTCTTTTGGTTTTTCTGCTTAGAAATTAATTCTTCTTTATGGTGGGAATCCAAATAATATAAGATATGATAACAACAAAGGAAGTCAAAGTACCTCACCTTTCAATTATTCATTTTTAATATTTCTAAAATAGCTTTTATTTATAAACATATATGTTTACAAGAATGGATTTTTTTTTTGGTGGTACTGAGGGTTGTTGGGGCCTCGCGCCCGCATGCTCTGCAAGTACTGGACCACTGAGCTGTGCCCCCAGCCCATTTTTTACTGTTTTGAGACAGGGTCTTGCTAAGTTATATGGACTGCCTCTGGTCTCGAACTTGCCATCCTCCTGCCTCCGTCTCCCAAGCCGCTGGGATTACAGGCGTGTGCCAACGCACCCGGCATGAATGGGATTTTTAATAGTATCTTGTAGCTTTATTTTTGGTAACAGTTTATTGTGATCATATTTACATTTATATGTCTTTATTAAATTTTAAGTACAGTTAAATTGTACTTAAAATATTTTAGTGAATCTGATCATGATTTAACACAATGATTCCCTGTGAAACATTGTTGAAAACTATGAAATATGAAATCATGAAGTCATTTATTTTGTCAGTTGTCTGATCAAGAGGATCTTGCAAAGCATCACTTTTAATGAGCTTCTCTGTGGTGGTTCATCAGTACTCTGGGGCTTGGTTATTCAGAAAGAGGAAAACTCAACTGTGAAAATACATGAACAAGTTGGACTCTGTGGAATGGGAGGTGATCATACCAGATTGTTTTCACTCACCCATAGTCTAGGTCAAAAATTATGGAATGAAAACTCAACTGTGAAAATACATGAATAAGTTGGACTCTGTGGAATGGGAGGTGATCATACCAGATTGTTTTCACTCACCCATAGTCTAGGTCAAAAGTTATGGAATGAAATTAGATGAGTCACAGAGGAAATTTGCTATTGGAAGAATCCATACATATCAAATACCAAACCTTGAGTGCTTTAAAAATGTTTTGATTTCTGTCCTCATACCTCAAACAGACTCTAGTTTAAGGCATCATCAGAGCCTTCGATGTCATTCCAGCTGCTAGTTACACACTAATTAGTTTTATGTTTATGTACAAAATTGGGTAAACATATTGTATTTTGCACAAGGCAGGTGCAAAAAAGGAGGATATATAAAGTCTGATGACAGTGATAAGGATTGCATTATTACAAATATTCTCATGTGGGCTATATCAAGAAACACCACAAATTCAGTGAGGCCTTTTAGAGATTAATGAAATCATAAAGCATAAATTTGCTGAATGCCTCATTAATAACTCAAGAATGACTTTGTGGCAATGCAGCTTTTCCAAAATCATATAACACTTTATAATCAATGTATATTTTATTCAGCTCCCATGACCCAATATTTTAATATTTTCCTTCTACATCTATGGCTATTCTTTGCTGTCTTTGGGGCTCTTTGCTGTTTACTTGTCAGTGTTCCCTCTACAGTCTGTCTCAAAGACTGTTCTCTGCCCTTCCTTCACTCCCCCACCCTCCACTCCCCTTTATTGCCCTTCTTTCACCTCTCCTCCCTTCTCTTTTCCCTTTTCTCAACTTTGTCTCATTTTTTTAGGCAATCTATTTCTCTCTGATATTCATGGGCCATGATTTTCTATCTCTAGCCAAAATTATTTACATGACTACAGAGTTTCTTCTCCCATGAATAACAGGTACCTTATGCTCAGTGTATTAAAATTTCTAAAATCTATTTCTCCGTCCAAGTCGTGTAGCTCAGTGAATAACACAACTATACAGCTGTCCAAGTCATAAATGTATAGAGGTTTTTAATTTCTTTATTCTTCTCATTTTTTATAGTCTTATCAAAGTTAACTCACATCAAAAGTACCACATCATTTATACTCAGTCACTGATGACTTAAATCAACATAATTCTCTAATTCCATGGTCTGCCTTAGACAGACTTCCATAATCTCTTACCTAAATGACTGACCACCTCTTAACCAGTCTCAATGCTATTGTCTTGGACTCCTTCTGCCCTGCCAACATATCCTCTGTCCACCACAATCACATGCTTGTCATGCATTCAGTATATATATTGATAGTTTCTAATATGACCTCCCTCAATCTTGTGATAAAATCCTTCTGAGTGGAGCAAATTCTTCAACATAGCTTCCAAGGTTCTGCATCATTCATGATTGCTAATGCCTCTGGACTCATCCTGAACCTCTTCCCCTGTTGAGGTATACACATTTCAGTCATTTTAGGTTTCCTGATAATATTTTCACAAATTTATTGTTCTTTCTTTTCCTCAGATCTTCTCAAATTCCTCTTTTTTTCTTTCTTCTAAATACTCTATAGCTTCACTGTCCACATCACCTTCATATTCACCCACACTGTCACTGATGTCTGCTTATTTGTAACTTCCTACAAACCTGCCTTTCTTGGCCCTTTTAATTGGGTTTAAAGCCCTTCTAACTCAAAACATCACTTAGGTCTTGCCTTCATTACTGCATTCGGCATGCAATGTTTTGTCTATCCTGCTCAATGGATTGAGAGATTTTTGACATAAATGAACTATTCTTCAAATCTTTACTCACTATACCTCACAAATATAATCATATAATCATATACTATTTCCATAATATTTTAAGAATGAGTAAATGAAGCAGGTTTCTGAAGGTTTCCCACACTCCTTTTATGGTCAAAGAAGATTTTTATAATTCTTCAGTATGTAATTGACTATAAATATCCTTGTATATATTCAAGTGTTTCCGTAGGAAGAAAACAATTTCTACTCCTTAATTGTTTTTATTCCCCCAATACTAGTAGCAACTCTCCTTCCAGGTGTACATTGAATGTGAGAAGGATGAAGTACATATGCTACGGAGCCCACTGTTATAAGGGAGATATCGTTAGTATAAGAGAACTAAGCTCAGAGAACAAGACATTAGGGTTTGAAAACTAATTTGGACATTTTAGCCATTCTCAAGCCCCATAAAGTAGGAAAAAATCCTATCTACATTCAGAATTGTTTTTGCTAAATTAGCACACAGATATGAAAATTCTTTATAAATAAACAAATCTGTAAATGATAAAAATCCTCATTTATATTCCCAGAGGAGGTGACGAACTTTAGTACTGGCAAAGACACATGTCTGCTGGGAATATTAAAGGAAATACAGCAATTACTCTAATTGTCTCTCACCTGGAACTTGTGGTGTTATTCCCTTGGATTCCCAACCTGGGTGGTAAAGAGGGAAAGCTTTGTCATTGCCTTGGCACTGCTTAAAAAAGAGTATGCCTCTTCTGCACTTCAGGGTTGAGCTCATGGCTCATCTCACTATCCCCGCGCTAAGTCTTTCAGAGAGAAAATGAATAATTGGTTCATACAATGGAAATGACAGTATTTGAATTTATTTCTCACTGAACTAGGTAAGAGCAGTGCTTTTAGACTCCGCTCAGCAACGATAGTGTGTGTGTGTGTGTGTGTGTGTGTGTGTGTGTGTGTGTGTGTGTGTGTGTGTGAATGGTCTGTTACAAAATCTGGCAGATGAGTACACTTGTGTTAGGGAGACCTCATATAATTTCTTTTTATCTTCTTAAATAACAGGTGGACGTGATAATTATAATTCTTTGGGGTTTGTATTTTCTTCTTTAGGAAAACATCATCTCTTTCATGTGTCGCTGGATAACTGGTCTACATCTCAGTGTGCACACATCCTTCTAGGTTTAAATAATAATGATAATAATATCAACAATAATCTTCATTTATGTAAGTAGTTATAAGTATGTCTATGTATAATTTTCCATGAGATACTTTCAAAACTTTTATCAGAAACTTTCAATGAATTCATTATATCAGCTACTCAATATTACTTCCAATGGATGTGTGCCATATTTAGCTTAAGCTTTTCCTTATTGATGGAAACTAGGTATCACATGAAAAACATTAAACAGAATCTTATCTGCTTTTTTCCTGAAGCCCTGAAAATTCTACATGGTCAGCTGCCTTTAAAAGTCCAGAAGCTGGTATCTCTCTACTTCTATTCATCTGATTAAAAACTTAGGCAATATCAGCACCATTAGTTGTTGTTAGATGTTGTCGAGTTAGATCAGACTCATGGTGACCCTAAGTACAGCAGGACGAAACACTACCCAACCCTGTGCTTCAGTACAGCATCTTTAGAGTAATAACCTCAGATTTGACTAGTTGTTGTAGGAGCAGAAGATTCAGTCCTTATGATAGGTCATTGAGATTGATGATTTGCCCTTTGCTTACATAGATTGGGGAAAGTAGTTCCATTAAATTTTAATAGTAAAAAGTACCTTAACTGCTGGTAGAAAAGCATAGGAATGGAAACTTAAATAGACAAGGAAAATAGAGGGAAGCACATTGGTCTCCTAACATTGACTATTCTGGAAGGTGTTCTTTTAAAGATTGTCCAGATACACATTATTTAAATCAAACTAACAATACTTTCTTATAAATTGAATTGACTCAGATATTTCTAATTTGTAGTGCTTCTTGACCATTTGGCTTTGATCACATGTAGATTTTTCCTAAGTCTGACAGATGCTTCCTAGTAAACATACTTTACTCTCCATCCTCTATCCTCCTGGAACAATAGGATTTTTCTAGAGAATATTACCTTAGAACTGTTTCTTTTATTTAAATAATTTTCTTAATTTTTTAATTACTTCAAAACTTAGAGAAAAGTAAATAAAAACATTACCCCATATACCCCCCACTCAGATTTAATGAACATTAACCTGTTGCCACATGTGTTTCTGATCTTTAAAACCAATAACCCAGAATGTTACAGACACAGCCAAAGCTGCAGCCTGACTATTGTGTTTTCTTTCCTCCTTCTCTTGGGTTACTCACTATTATACTGGTAAAGTACCCTTTAATACATGGTTTTATATGTCTACTACATGCATGTACCCACATATAAAACATAGTGCTGTTCAGTGTTTTAATGGATATGATATCATACTGTAAGCTTAATTTGCCTACGTTTCAACACAAAATTAATTATTAAAGATCTATCTGCAAAGACACATACGGTATAGAGTTCATTCATTTTTACTGATGAATAGAATTATATGATTAACATCGGTTTATCTTTACTTTTTGACTACTGGGCTATTAGTTGTTTCAATTCTTCATTCTTACAAACAATGCTGCAAATAAAAATGTAGTCTACTTCTTTGTGAAAAAGTGTGATGATTTTTTAGGTTATGCATGGAGAAAAATTGCAACATCAAAAAATGTAAATCTTCAACTATGAGACATATGCAAAATAGTCAAACAAATTTAAACAATAGCAATTTATGAGGGTTTCATTTCCTCACATGCTTGCATTGCACTGTGTTCTTGTTAAAGTTTTATCAATGGTATTTCCATTTTTTAAATTTGCACTTCTCGTATCACTTAAAATTAGACTCTTGTAAAATACATTTAGTGGTCATTTTAAGTTCATCTTCTATGACTTTCTAGTTCATATAGCTTGTCATATTTTGAGCTTTTCATCTTCTTTATTGATTCATAGGAATTTTATATGTACTCAGAATACTAATCTTTTGCTGGTTTAGGACATTCCATATTCTCCCATTTGTGGTTTCTCTCAACTTTATGGCTTTGTTAGGGTGGTGATAGTGCTTATAAGTTCAGAAACTTTATCTTAGTGCTGTCAAGCTTACTGGAATTTTTTCTTTTTGTTGCCTACTTTTGGGACCTTTGTTAAGAAATGTGTTACTACCCTATGATTATGAATAGAAGCCGTGCTGTGTTCTAATTGTTCTGAATTTTTGCTTCTCTTATTTTATTTTATTTGAGATAGGGTCTCACTATGTATCCTAGGCTGGCCTTGATTCCCTATATAGACTAAGCTGGCTTTGAACTCATGATCTTCCTGCCTCAACTTCTCAAGGGTAGCATTTTAGGTATATGCCATAATGCATGGCTCCATATTTAATTTAAAAATGTATCTGAGGATATAAATATATATATATACATGTATACATATATAGACATATATGTATAATGTGAGGTAGGGATATAATGTTGTTTTTTCTGTATAGACAGACAATTGCCCAACACCATTTATCGTAAAGTCCTTCCTTTATTTCTTTACTGACATATAATGCCACACTGTCAATTGATGAGTCTTCATTATAAAACTGTTTCTAGGCTCTCTTTTTCTCCACTGCTTTTTTTGGTTTATCTTTGTAAATATGTTGTTTTTTGTAATCACTACAGCTTTATAATAAGTTATGATACATTATTGTGAGTCTTTAATTTCTTTTTAAAAAACATAGATATTTTCACACTGACTTGGGTTAGGAAATAAATTCCTTGTAGACTATTTTAGAGGCACTGAAAGATTAAAATTTCTTTTAAAAATTACTTTTGGCTCATAGATTGTACTTCTTTGAAATTCAATGCCTGTCACAACTAAACAATAGGGCTCACTGTTATTAGGGTTAAGCCTGTTTCCTGAATTAGGCTTTATATAAGCATATTAGCCTGCAGCCATAGCCCTGTGACATCTGATCCCGTCCGATCTCGGAAGCTAAGCAGGGTCAGGCCTGGTTAGTACTTGGATGGGAGACTGCCAGGGAACACCAGATTCTGTAGGCTTGGGAGAAGGACCTGGCAACCCCCTCCCAAAAATCAATCTGCCATTGAAAACCCTATGAACAGCAGAGAAGCACTGACAATAGTGTTTCACCTGTTGTATACAGGGTTGATATGAGTTGGATACCAACTCGACGACACCTAACAACAACAACAACAACATAAGCATATTATTAAAGCCATCATAGTGACTTTAATTGGACGTTATCATCTCTAATTTTATCAACAAGCTTATATCTTATATTGTATATTAATTGTCTATGACATATCCTAGACCTTCAACCAAAGGACAAACTAGAAATAATCCTGGTCTATGTAGACAAAGGATAAAAAACCCAACATATCAGTATACAAAAAAATTATGAAGGGAAATGAGATTTCTGATGACAAATAATTGCTTTGCTTCCAGTGAACAAGCTTGGAGTCAAAATACTTGGGTCCACATTCTATCTTCTACCTTTCTTATTTCTTTGACTATAGGACCATGGACTTCACCTATCCCATTTAAAGAGGAGAAATGGTTATAGTACCTATCTAATTCATATATTTGAGACTATTAAATCAGTTGATATGCATAAGTTGTTAGAATAGTATATAAGGAAAACATTTAGTAAACATTAATAGTATTGTTATTTACAGAGAATGGGAGTAGACTGGGAAAGAGAGTGGCTATATACCCTAAATTATATTTCTTTCTACCATATTTTCAGAAAAGTATGTGACAAATGCTAGAAAATATGAAAGAAGACCTTCCCCAAATCAAAAGAACATCTCTATCATCCTATGCCACAATCATAATTTCTTATTCCAAGACATTCCCTTCATTTGTCCCCACCAGGAACCCCTCCCAGCTAATTCACAAGTATGAGACCTGAGAACCAGAGCAACATATCCAAGTTCTTTCTCCTGGGGCTCCCCATCCAGCCAGAGCACCAGGGCATCATCTTTGCCCTATTCCTGGGCATGTATCTGATCGCAGTGCTGGGGAACCTGCTCATCATCCTGCTCATCAGGCTGGACTCTCACCTCCACACCCCCATGTACTTCTTCCTCAGCCACTTGGCCTTCACGGACATCTCTTTCTCGTCTGTCACTGTCCCAAAGATGTTGATGAACATGCAAACTCAGGACCTGGCCATCACCTATGGGGGGTGCATTTCACAGACATTTTTTTTTATATTCTTTGCTGACTTGGACAGTTTCCTTATCACTTCAATGGCCTATGACAGATATGTGGCCATCTGTCATCCTCTGCATTATACCAATATGATGAGCCAGAGCCTTTGTGTCATGCTGGTAGCTGTGTCCTGGGTCATTGCTTGTGCTTGTGCTCTTTTGCATACCCTTCTCCTGGCACAGCTTTCCTTCTGTGCTGACCACATTGTTCCCCACTTCTTCTGTGACCTCAGTGTCCTGCTCAAGTTGTCCTGCTCAGACACAGCCCTTAACCAATTGGTGATCTTTACTGCAGGGCTGTTGGCCATTATGCTTCCATTTCTATGCATCCTGGTTTCTTATGGTCGTATTGGGTTCACCATCCTCTGGGTTCCCTCTACTAAGGGCATCTGCAAAGCCTTGTCCACTTGTGGATCCCACCTCTCAGTGGTGACTCTCTATTATGGGGCAATTATTGGTCTCTACTTCCTTCTGTCACCCATCAGCACCAGTGACAATAACATCATTGCTTCAGTGATGTACACAGTGGTCACTCCCATGATGAACCCCTTCATTTATAGCCTGAGAAATAAAGACATGAAGGGGGCTTTAAGAAAACTCTTGAGTAAGAAAATATATTCTTCCCACTGATAATTTTATCTCTACATCTGTATGATCTTATTTCCTCAATAAGAGAAATACAAATTACTGAAAATATAGCTCATTTGTCTGTTACTCAAAGTGCTTTGACGTCATTGTTTCTACAACTGTTAGGGGGAATAGTAAGCCAGAATATGTTTTATAGGACTTTATGCCATGTTTATTTTATTTTATTGGCTATCAAGATCTGAAAATATCTTGGTTGATATCATTAAATGAAAACCATCAGAGTTATTCCCTCCTCAAAATTTAAAGTTAGTATAAAATTTGGCCTTTTGAACCTCCATTTCTCAGAAATGTTCCATTTTTATGAAGATATAGCTTCTTTTTGACTCAGGAGCTCAGTCCAGGAAACTTGAAATTTTCTAGAGCTTTCAAAGAGAACATATGAAATTTTAATCAACTTACATAATAATTAATATGCTGCTTTCTTTTCCTCAGTAATACAGCCCATACTTCCTTTCTGCAAAGCATATACAAATATTCAGTGACAAAATAAATGTCACCTCTGTTCCCTCATGCACTGATTTAAGAGCCTAACATGCAATAAAATCATCTGTTTTTATCCTGACAACAACCTCAAGTGATTGGGAAAACTCAAACAGATATTCGAACAGGTGAAGAATACCCCAAGATTACACAGTTAGTAAAGGGAAGATTTGAATCTTGGCTGTCTGCCTGCAGAGTAATTTATTGTGGCAAGTACTGTACCAGTGTATATGGAACACTGTGTAAGTCCAAGGAGGAATTAACAGCCATGTGGGAAAGAATATGAAAGACTTCCCTAAGAGGGGTTGCTTTACCTGAGTCTTAACAAATAATCATCCAGAGATACAAGGTTTTACCTTGTCCTGATGATCAGGAAGAGGGGAAATCATGTGTCAGGATCTTAAACTGAAAGTTTCAACTAAGGCACCTGGATTTGATAGACACAAAATGAAATATACTAATTTTAGTTTTAAGGTTCAAAATGATATTAATAGGAAATGTCATATAATCAATATTGTAATTTTTAAGCCTTTCAATCCAATGTGGATCTAAAAATGTTTGAGAATTGCAAATAAGAGGTCTTCTACGTAAGTTTCTTTTGGATAAAGCTGGGCAGTGAGCCCCAGTTTCTCTCTAACAATGTTTTCTCCTTGCTTCAAGCTTAATGGGAAAAGATTCACAAGAATCATGTAAAGAAATGGTTTAAAGAAATGCTCTTGCTTTCACAAAATCAAGGGTAATAGTGAAGAAAAATGAAAGAGAGGGTTGGGGAAGTAATGTTTAGGCATCACTTTCACTTGTTTTTATACTGGACAATAAATTTTAAAAAAATGTTTCGAGTAGACCACAGGTAGGTTATGTGAGAGAGACAGAAATGGTCTGATGCCATTCAATTCTTCCTAAGAAGACCTTTTAGAAATCCAAAGAGACTCCAAGAGAAAGAATAAGATTACTGTGTGGAATATTGCACCATGAAACCAGGGTCATGAGGGGAAGCATCCACAGGAAGAAAATATGCTTGGTTATACCACACAGGATGTGTGAAAAGGCAGCCTGGAAGTCTCTGAGTATCTTTAGCTCAGAAGTGACAAGGAGTCATCATCCTACCCAAGAGAAGTCAACACTTCCTTAATATTGCAGCCATCAAAGCCTGGTGTTGTGGTGCATGTCTGTAATCCCAGTGACTCAGAAGGCAGAGGCAGAAGGATCATAAATGCGAGGCCAGAGGTAGTCTGCATAACTTATCAAGATCCTGTCTCAAGATAAAAAATGAAACATGGGCTGGGCGTTCAGCCCAGTAGTAGCACACTTGCAAAAACCATGAGTGAAGCCTTGGGTTCAGTCCCTCAGTTCCACAAACAAAAAAACAAACAAAAATATATAATAGCCATCAAAGAAGCACATTCGGCTAGCTTTTCTCGATCTTCCTCCTCCTACTCCATACCAGGGGAATGGGCTCGGTAACTATAACCACACTTCAAAAAAAAAAATGAATGAATAAGAGGCAATATACCATTATGATTCTTTCTGGACCTCAGGTAGGACCTAAGCCTTGCCTGCAACTGGATATGACAGAGAAGGAAATTTCCACAGAATTGAGACTGTGATGGAAATTAATTTTTACTTTTTCTGATATCTATGACTTATAAGAAAATTTATGACTTCAATGATATTTTTTATTCAATAAAAGAAGAAAATAATCCTCAACTAGGTAAATTTTGAAGGAATAGCTCAAAGAAATTGTATCCCCTGAATAGTATTTATTCAACATCCCAGATATTAGGTATGGTAGAATGGACTATTGTTAAAAATATTACGGATAAGGATTTTTTTAGATATGACCCCCAAAAAAGCACAGAAACAAAGCAAAAATAGACAAATGGAATTAACATCAAACTAAAAACCTTCTGCATAGCAATTGAAACAATCAATAGAATACAAAAACTAACCTGACTTGAATATTACACAATGTATAAATGTATCAAAACATTACATATGTACATATATATGACTTTTGTGTCTTTGTGTGTTAATTAAAAATTAATTAAAAATTTAATTATAAAAATCTAAAAATTGAGTATAGATTGAAGATATTCAGATATAAAGAAGTTCTAGAGTTTGTGTTCATATGTTAAAGTGGCAATAAGAACTAGTTCTTTTTCTTTTGAAATAACCTTGGAAGCTACACATTTTTATCTGTACATCTCAGGAAAATAAGAAGACTATATAAATCCAAAAGGCATAGTGGAGTCATTGTCTATATTGTTCCAGAAGAGACCTAGAAAAGTTAAGCAAAAGAGTGTTCAGACTCAGAGAGATAGACACAAGAAGAAGAAAAGGATGATAATCTGACTCAACTAAAATTATAGCTCCTCTAATTTTGTATTAACAACTAATTATTCAGGAATCATGTGAGCAAGAATAATAAGAAAATGACTTCTGAAAACTTTGTGAAAAAAATCTTTCATGGGGCTGGGGATGCAGCTCAAGGGTTGGGTGCTTGCAAAAAGCGATCCCAGGTTCAACTCCCCAGTACCACAAAAAAAAAAAATCTTTCATTTCTTGGATTTTTCTAAGGACTTGGGAGTAATGAGTTAAACTGTGGGAACCAAGAACCTTTGGAGGTAAAACACTAGATTTTTTAAGATCTATGGAATTTGAATTTGTGGAAGCATTTACGTGTTCCATCTAACCTAACATTTATTTTTGGTTTTGGTGGAAGAAATAAATATTTACAGAGTGCCAGCTTGTGCACCTGTGGGGCCTCCTGGGACTCTCCTTTTCTCTTTTGCTTGTAGCATTGTTGGGGAGAGATTGTCCACCTTTCTGTTTTGCTTCTCTCTCTATGTTAGGGTTCCTTGTGTTTTTTTAATTTTTTTAAATAAATCTAAAGCTCAGTATTTCTGGGATTCAATTGGTCTCTATCTACTGTTTACTATTGCCCTCCCTTGCCTTCCTACGCCACCCACTCCTCTCTGGAGCCATGCACCTGATATTTTGTTTCAGATTCACACAGATGCAGCTAATCCATCATCATCATCCATTTCAAATATGTTGTTGTTGTTGTTAGGTGTGATCGAGTCAGTATCCAACTCATAGCGACCCTCATAGGGTTTTCAATGGCGGACTGTTTTGGGATTGCCTTGGGAGTGGATTGCCAGGTCCTTCTCCCATTTGTGTGGTGCTGGGAATTGAACTCGGGACCGAGCTAAATCCCAGCCCCTATCTTAAATATAGGAATTTTAAAATCTCTCTTCTGATTTCTTCAAAGCCACCATGTTTGTTCAAAAGCATATTTTCAACCTCTATGTGTATATGCCTCTAGCCATTCCACTGTGGCATCTGATCCCATCAGATCTCAGAAGCTAAGCAGGACCAAGCCTGATTAGTACTTGGAAGGGAGACCTCTGGGGAATGGCAGGTGCTGTAGACTTTGGAGAAGGACCTGGCAACCCACTCTCAAAAACAATCAGCCATGGAAAATCCTATGAATAGCAGAGAAGCACTGAAAATAGTGCTTCACCTGTTGTATGAAGGTTGCTATGAGTTGGACACAACTTGATGGCACCAAACTACAGCAAGTGTTTATATATTTTCTGTAGTACAACAGCCATTTCTAACCATATTGTCTGACAAGGTCCGGATATGGGGAAGAGAGGTTCAAGGAACTCATCTTCCAAGAAATGGATGGGGATGGAGAAAAGGAATATGTGCTTTTTGCTTTCTAGAAATAGGATTACTGCTTCTAATTATTATGAAGATAATTACTTCATGTTTAGGACTAATACTCATAACTAATATTGTATTAAACTCTAATGAAACAGATGCTGAAAGAATGGCATGACTGGGGGAATTTGTAAATGAATTAGAAGTAATGACCACCAATTGTAAGGGATATGTGGATATTATTCTAGTTGAAGCTGATCAGCAATTTCCACCCTGGAACTCAAGTGTTAAGTAATTTATGCTTCAGCTGCAGCAAGCTGAGTTGTTAGCCCCTACTTGGACAAAAGTGGCCCCACCTATGATAGCTAAAGTTTACAAAAAAATATAGAACAATCAAAAGAATACACAGGCCTGTTCCCACAGCACAAAAGCCTCCTTGACAATTTAACATGGAGGTGCTTATCTGTCCAAAGGCCGACCTTGGCTCCCAGATGAGGAAAAGAGTGGATACACAGCATGGAGAGGTGCTTATCTACAGACCTTGGTTCCCAGTTAGAGTAAAGGGTAGAGGCTGTTTTATCATTTATGAAAAGCCTAAAAAGAAAGAAACCTTCCAAGTATTTGGTGTCAGGAGATAATAAAGTTTGTGTTTTGAACTATGGGTTGTTATGATTAACGGGTGCTTGTAAAACTTTGTTTCATGAATAACTGCATGTGCTATTTTTACTGCTTGCATGACCTAAGCCTAAAAAATTGTATAAAACATTGAGTCTTCTAAAAAATAAATGGAACAGATTCACATAGCCTCTGAGCTACTGTGTTTGTTACACATCGCTGACTCCTCAACCCGCCTTCAGGAAACCCTGAATACTGGGCTGCAGCTGGACTGCGGCACTGTAGTTTGCCTCACTGTTGATTTTTAGTTTTGTTCCATTGTGATCTGAGGAAAACACAAGAAGTTGTTAAATTTTCTTGTATTTGTAAATGTCTTAAAATATGATCTATTTTGGAGAAATTTCCATTAGCTGCTGAGAATAATGTGTTTCTATGGCTGTTGGGTGGAATATTCTATAGATATGTTATTCTGATTTGATCTATAGTGTCATCATTTTACTCTAATGCTTCTTCATTAATTTTTTTTTGTCTGGATCATCTATTTATTGGTGAAAGTGTGGTATTAAAGTCATCTACTCTTATTGAGTTATGATATATTTGTCCCTTTCTGTTCAGTAGTGTTTATTTTATGAAATTGGATACACTGGAGTTCAGAGCATATATGTTTACAATCATTATATCTTCAATGTGAAGTGATTTTCTTTGTCTCTTTTGATTTTGTTTTGAAGTCTTGTTTGTCAGCTATAAGTATCTACCTCTCCTTGTTCTCAAGTTCCATTTCCTTAGAATATCTTTTTCCTTCCTTTTACTTTCATTCTGGGTTTATCTTTCCCATTGAGGTATGTTTCCTACAGGTTGCAAGAAGTTGGGCCCTATTTTTTGTTACATGAAATCAGCCAGCTTCTGTCATTTAATTGCAGAATTCATACCATTAGCATTGAGTTATTATTGAAAGTTATGTACTAATTCCTCCTATTTTGTTGCTTTTGTAAGATCTGATTCTTTCCTAATCCTCATTTGCTTAGAAACCCTTCTAGTCAGATTTCTTTTTTCTATGTTCTTATGGATGTGTTTATCTTCCTGTTCTGTGTGCAGGATTTCTTTAAGTGTCTTCTATAGTGCTAGCTAAGTGGTCATAAATTGTTTAGTTTCATGGAAGGTTTTTATTTCTCCTTCCCTTATGAAGGATAGTTTTGCTGGATATGGTTGGCAGTTATTGTCTTTCAGGGTTTGAGGTATATCTTCCATGCCCTCATGTATTTTAGAGTTTTTGTTCAGAAATCTGCTGTTATTCTGATCATTTATCTTTTATATGTGACTTGGCACTCCTCTCTTGAAGTTTTCAATATTCTTTGTTTTTAAAACCTATTGTTTTAACTATAATATAATGTGGGGAAGTTCTTTTTTGGTCTTGCCAGTTTGGTGTTCTAAAAGCCTCTTGTATCTGGATTGTAATCTCTTTCCCATGATTTAGGAAATTGTCTCATTACTTTGTTGAATATGTTTTCCATGCCTTTAGCATATACTTCTTTTTTTTTCTTCTATGCTCATGATTAACATGGTTGGTGTCTTAATGGTGTCCTAGAGGTCTTGTGTGTTCTGTTCATACACTTTTTTTCTTGTGGTGCTGGGGGTTGAACCCAGGACTTTGCATATACTTTATAAGTGCTCTACCAGTAGGCTGCACCCCCACCTCCTTTTTAAATTTTTCATCTTGAGATAAGATCTTGCTAAGTTACACAGGCTGCCTCTGGCCTGAAACTTGCAGTCCTCTTGGCTCCACCTCCTGAATCACCAGGATTACAGATGTGCACAACTGCACCTGGCTTATTTTTCTTTATTGTTGTCCAAATGTCCTTATTTGTCTACCTTTTCTTCAATCTCTGATATTCAATCTCTTACTCTGTCTAATCTATTGTTGAGGCTTACCACTGAGTTTTTTATTTGACTTAATGAGCTTTTCATTTCTAAGCTTTCAGTTTAATTTTTTCAGAATTTATATCTCTTTACTGAATTCCTTTCATCTTTCTTTTTCATTAGGCTATTTATTTGTATTCTCTTTGAGTTTATTCAGATGTTATTAATGTTCCCTTTGATTTTATCATTCTTTTAATCATTCTTTTTAATTATTTGTTTGGAATTGGATCCACTTTGCTATTATTAGAGTCTATTACTATGGAATTGTTGACTCTTGAGGAAGCCATGTTGCCCTTTTTTCATCTTTGTTGTGTATCTGATTTGGAGTTTGTGTATCTGGGGCCGACTTGTTGGTTGGGGGTTTTAATCTCCTGTATTGTTTTAATTCACATATTCACAATATTCAGGCAGGACGAGTTTGTGGTAGGTTTGAGGTACAGTTTTCCATCAATGGACTTTGGATGTAGCTAAGTAGGCAAATACTCACCCAGCATGTTCAAGCTTGTGAGCCTGATCCCCAGCACCAATCAGAGAGAAGAAAACTAACTGCACTGGGAACCAAAATTGATAGACAACTTACTATAGAAATACAGTGATAATCAACCAAAAACAATCATCATCACAACTCCAATAACACAAAAGGAATAAGGGAACACATGGTAATGAGAAGAATGTGCATTTTGCTGCTGTACAAGAAATGTTCTGTAGATGTCTATTAAATCTACTTGGTGCAGTGCAGAGCTTAATGTGTCTATGTCATTTTCATTTTCTGGACATACCAAAGTCTCTAATGTGTTGGAGGGAAAATTTTATCTTCTCTACATTTTCATATCATATAGTATAAAAACAAGTTCTAATTTACATAGTGATTTATTTTGTCAAATTTATTATATAAAAGTTAATTACTTAACTGCAGATTTCATGATTATTATTATTGAGGTAGAACTTAAAATACTTTTCAGGTCATAAATTTTAAGTTTCCATCTTTATGTATTTCTTTATTGATGTAGACTAATGAAATGAACTCTTTGGTTAATATATAGACAATTTTCAGCTCACAGAAAACTTTCTTCTTGCTTTCACAATCAGTACCTTCCTAAGGGTAAATGATCTTCTCCAATCTATATCACCCCTGATAAGTGTTGCATGGTTTTCTTTTTTCTTTTCTTCTCTTCTCCTCTCCTCTCCTCTCCTCTTTCTTTCTTTCTTTCTTTCTTTCTTTCTTTCTTTTTCTTCCTTTCTTTCTTTTTTACTTCCTTCCTTCCTTCCTTTCTTTTCTTCTTTCTTCTTTGTCTTTTTATGGTGTGGTGTAGTCCATTTGTTACAACAAATCAATATTGATACAATATTAATAACCAAAGTCCACAGTTTATATTAACATTCACTATGTGCTCTGCAGGCCTTCTCTTTTCTTCTTCGGTTACTTTGAGAAATGCATAGGGACACATGTCCATAACTATAGCCTCATACAGAATAATTTATTGAGCCTCACACAGTGTTGACGAGTGTTTCATTCTATTGGACATAGATTTGCTGTGAATTGGACCCAACTGGACCACACCTAACAACAACAAAAATCTTTTGTGCTCTATTCATCCCTCCTCTTCCAATACACTTTTTATTATCTGTACAGTTCTGCATTTTTTGGAATGTTTTATGCATGGAAATATATAGTATGAAGTCTTTACAGACTGGATACTTGCTGTTACTAAGTTTACAGAAGAGACTGGTAGTGATCGTTAAATTGGATATACACATACCCTACAATCCCATAATTCTCTGTATATACAATTTACAGACTCTTTTGCATATGTATGTGTGTATCTCTATCTCTATCTATCTATCTGTCCATACTGGATCTATACACAGAGTGTTTGTAGAAGCATGATCATAATAGAAAAATGTTGAAAGAAAAAAAGAATGAAAAGGTGTGTTACAATCTCACAGTAGAAGATCAAAATATAGAGATGAACTTCACACAAGGTGAGTTGTTGTTGTTGTTGTTAGGTGCCGTCGAGTCGGTATCTGACTCATAGCGACCCTCATAGGGTTTTCAATGGCGACTGTATTGGGATTGCCTTGGGAATGGATTGCCAGGTCCTTCTCCCATTTTTGTGGAGCTGGGAATTGAACTCGAGACCTCAGAGACTGCAGCGCAGCGCTCTACCAACTGAGCTAAATCCTAACCCACAAGGTGAGTAGTGGGCAACAAAATCACAATGTAGCAAAATAAATGTAATATTATATATAGGCAGTTCTGAAGCAAGCAATAGTGAAAGATCAATGTAGAAGTGTTAAAACTCTAATGAAAAGAAAGGGAATATTGAAAATGTTCAAGATATTGGTTACCTTCTAGAGGAAAGTAGATACAATTGAGATAGGCATGAAGCAGATTCAACAATATTGTTAGTTTCCTATTATATGAACTTAGAGATTATTAAATGAATAATTCTTCTACAATTATTATTTAAAATATATTCATATATCACATGTCTGCAGTCACAGCACCCTAGCATCTGATCCTGCCTGATCTCAGAAGCTAAGCAGGGTCGGTCTGGTTAGTCCTTGGATGGGAGACCACCTGGGAATACCAGGTGCTGCAGGCTAGGGTGAAGGACCTGGCAATCCACTCCCAAAACAATCCACCATTGAAAACTCCATGAATAGCAGAGAAGAACTGACAATAGTGCTGGGCATGGTACAGTGTCTGAGAGTGTTTCATTCTGTTGTACATAGGGCACTATAAGTAGGACCCAACTCAATGGCACCTAACAACAACAACATATATCACATATATATGAACACACATCACCACAATATAACATCATTTATATGTATATATTTAAACTTATGTATGTTACATATGTAATGCTATTTGCATATCATTTCAATATTTTTGGAAAGATTAAAGCAAATTTTCCAGTAAAACGGGGTAAACATTGGTAATGTTTGAAAAAATATTCAAGTTGTTTATAGGTCTCAGAAACTTATGTTTGCAGCAGTTTGAGTTCCATTTCTACTAAATATTGGCAGTTTAGTAGAACACGGCTAGTTAACAAGCTTCTCATAATTTCAGTTTCCTAAATTACGTCAAGTACTGAAACTAATATGGAAATGTCTGTCATAGAAATCAGCTTATAGCACTGAAGTCTTGAGTAAAGGCAATTTCTCAAGGACTAATGACAAACTTCACCATTTCAGGTAGAAGCAAGAAATTGCATATATGTAGTTGGACATGGAAATATCATTTTCCACTTGCTAATAAAATATAAGTAGATGGAACTATACTGAAGACTTGCTTGAACTCAATTCAGGTTGCCTAGACTGTCTGACATTCTGCCTAGCCATTTTACAGGCCACACCTAGAAAGGCTAAAACTTTTCATGAAAATGGACTGATTGCCCATAATCATAGCACCACCTGGAGACCTTTAGAAATGTCTACCCTCAGTGCTCTGCCTCAGACAATTTGACCTTCCTAGGGCCTATAGACTCCCATCAATTTTCTCTTCACACTTGGGATCAATTTTCTCTTCACACTTGTACCCGCTCTGTGTGGACCATTGCCTTTCACACACAAAAAAAAAACCCCATCTCATCTTATTTGTGACAAGGCTCACTCATGTGAAGGAAAAAGAAAGTTTTGTGACTAGGTACTATGACTATAATACAATTAAACAAATTTTTGACAGTGCACAAAAAATTACAAATGGCTGAAGAGAACAAGTAAGATGTGGCTATGGAAATGTTGATCCTACTGGTTACAGGTAGAAAGGAGATATAGATTCTGGTGTTCCACTGCACAGAAGGTGAGGATAGATAACCTACTATATATTTCAAAACAATAGAAGAAAAGATTTTGAGTGTTTGCAACACAAAAAAGTGATAAATGTTTGAGGAAATACACTTTTCCTGATTTGAACATTATGCACTGCATACATGGATGGAAACATCACATGATATTCTGTAAACAGGCACAAATGTATGAATCAATTAAAGAAATAAAAAGTAAATATTAATAAATAATGAGAGAATTACAAACAAAGTAAAACTACATTTCTAATGAATGATACTTTATATATAAATTCCAAAAATATTATAAAATTAAATATAAAAATAAAAACTATAAAATTTCCAGAAGAAATATTACTATCTTGAGGAAAGGATAATTTTCACTATAAAAGGCTGTCAACTCACCAATAAAAAAAGACTAAAAGCTGGGATCACATGAAAATTTCAAATGTTTGAAGAAAAAAATACTATATGAAAAGGAAAAATGTGTAGGTATGTTTAGAAACTCTTCCTTTGAGACTCCAAATATCAAGTCAATTAAACAGAAAGAAAACTACAGCCAAGTGAAAATACATGCTGAAAAAAGTGCCATAATAAGATCTAAAGAGGCGATTCATAGAGGAAAGTATGTATGGATGACATTGAGAATGTATCGTATCCAGCAAATAGGGAAGACAATGCCCATCACCCTAAAAATATTCCTCTGCTGAGTATGTTTTTCAGTGCTCCTTTCATATCCCGATTCCTCAGACTGTAAATGAAGGGATTTAGCATGGGTGTGACCAGAGTGTACAACACAGCAACAATCACATCCTTCTCAATAGTGTTACTGGATGAAGGGACAAAATATAGCCCAATAATGGCTCCATAGTACAGCGAAACTACAGAGAGGTGAGAGCCACATGTCGACAAGGCTTTGCAGATTCCTCTGATGGAGGGAGTTCTCAGGATGGTGGCCCCAATGTGGCCATAAGAGACCAGAATGCATATGAGTGGCAAGGTAATGACCGCCACTCCTATTGTGAGGATAACCAGCTCATTGACGGTGGTGTCTGAGCTGGACAGCTTAAGTAAAGCAGAGAGGTCACAGAAGTAGTGGGGCACAGTGTTGTCTCCATAGAAAGAGAGGCGGGCTAGGAGGAGGGTGTGCACAAGGGCGCTGGCAGAGGATAAGACCCAGGACACAGTTACTAGCAGGAAACACAGATTTTGACTCATGATTCTGGTATACCGCAAGGGGTGGCAGATGGCCACATACCTGTCATAGGCCATTGAAGTAAGAAGGAAACTATCAAGATCCCCAAACAATAAGAAGAAATATACCTGGGAGATGCACCCAGCATATGAGATGGATTGACTCTGTGTCAGCATATTCATGAGCAGCTTTGGAGCTGTGACTGATGAGAAAGAGATGTCAGTGAAGGCCAAGTGGCTGAGGAAGAAGTACATGGGGGTGTGGAGGCGAGGATCCAGCCTGATGAGCAGGATGATGAGCAAGTTCCCCAGCACTGTGGTCAGGTACATTGCCAGGAAAATAACACAGTACATGCCTTGCTCCTCTGGCTGGATGGGGAGCCCCAGTAGAATGAATTCAGAATGACTGCTCTGATTATCCCTCCTCATGCTCTTCTTTTTCTCTTTTGCTGGAGACGAATAAGAAAGGGAAATGTGAAAGAAAGAGAAGTCATTATGACTCTTACATAATAAAAAATCATTTGAACTGTGTAGTATGTGCATTTTAAACTGAATATCTCAAGCTTTTGCCACAGGCAAAATGAGCCACAGACCATTTTTTAGTCCACTAAGAAGCCAATTCAAAAATTTTGGGGGCAACCATGAAACTCAAACTAATCATCAGACCATACCAGGATCAAACTTTAGGAGTCCATGATAAAAATTTGGGATTGGATGATTAGGGTCCAAGGCCAGGTTAATCAAAAAGTAGTAGATGATCGCTAACCATCTTTTGCCTCTCTTAACCTTGTTCATACCTCTCAAATACACTGTGGCTAATGTTTTATTTCCAAGGTCAAGATGAAAGAGCCCAGTGAGATGTTTTGATATTCCAAGGTTATCAGGATCTGCAGACTTGGTGGAAATATAGATAGCAGATCCAGGCAAGAGCATTAAGGGCATGAATCTGTATTAATAACATAATGGCTTATGATACATCTGTCAGTTCTTTCTTTAGGAAAAATTGCTTCCCATTCAACATTTTCAGTATTACATTGCTCTTTCTAGAGGAATTTTCACCGAATGTGGAGGAAAAGTCTGTTTCTCTTCCAAATTCCTTGCTGGTGTGTTTCCTTCAACTCAAACCATATCATCCTCTATCAATCCTTAGAATACTAGGAAACACGTGGCTTTTCTAGTCAAATCCTGGATCTGCTAAAGAGGAAGTTCTTTGTGTGTTTCCACATAATGATATAATATCTCCTCCTTTATTGTTGTTCCTGATCTAAATGTTTACCTGCAACCACACCACCCTGGTGTCTGATCCCATCAGATCTTGGGGGGATTGCCTTAGGGGAAGGATCTGGCAGCACACTCCTTGCAAACAATCAGTTATTGAAAACCCTATGAATAGCAGAGAAGCACTGAGGCAGTGCTGAGCATGGCACAATGTTGGATGGTGTTTCATCTGCTGTGCAGGGCAGGGTCACTATGAGTCAGGCCCAATCTGACAGCACCTAGGAACAACAACAATCTAAGAGTTATGACAATGACTCTTAATGTATATCCTTCTTGTCACAGTTGTAACATTTTCTATGTTTACTAATTCTATTCTTCTTCTCTTTTTCCTTCAGGTCAGTTGGTTTTAGACCTATCTGTGCAAACAATTCCAAAATAATTAGGAAAGAGAACATTATAATCTGTCTACTTATAAATAGAACCTATATTCTATATAAAGACTCCTTCAATCCAAACATTTTTGTCTTTAAGAAGCTAGGGTGGTCTCTCAAGTTAGGAATCATCTATTTTGGCAGTTAACTAATTTTTACATTACTATACTAGTCTTCCAATCTTAATGAAATTATCTTTAAAACTTCTACATTCTTTAGCCCAATAGGTTAAACATTCTATTAATGTGAGATTACTTGAGGTGAATTACACATTCAGTTATGCTACTTATTACCACATTAATAATAATCAGTTTGCCATGATGAAAATACTAATTCATTATCTTTTGGACATTTACAATTTTCTAATATTTTGCTATTTTTAGTAATTATAATTAAATAATTTTTCCTATGTTATTTTGCACATTGGCACTTATATGTTGGATAAATTCCTAGAAATGAAACTGAAAGGAGTGTGTTCATATCTTTGATTGATGATCAAATTACAGAGGCTAAGGTAATGAGGAAGCCTAATACTATGTGATCTTAAAAAGGGATTTACAAACCTGAGTATACAAGCTTGTCAGAAAAAAAATACAAATGGGCTTCTAGTTAAGGGTTTTGAGAATATAGAGTTAGGGCATTTAAAGATTAGAGAAAATTTGAGACTGTGGTCACCCTGCACAAGGTATCAAGTTTGAGAATTATTGAAGAACCAGATTATGTAAAGCCTTTTTGCTATATGAAAGTTTTAATTCTATTCTCAGAACAATAGTGTACCTGAGAAAAGGTTTAGGAAAAGAAGTAACTATAGTTTTTGAATAGTGTGCTGCCTACTGTTATAGATCATGGCCACAAAGATGAGTAAAATTACAAATATTTGGAATAAATTTGGGAAAAAAGCCAGTAAGACATAGGTTGATTTAAAGACAAGCAAAAGGAGGTATGTTCTCCACTATCTTCTCAAAAAATAGATATAAAATTATTTTTGGATAAATTATTCTACACAGAGATTTAGTTTTGCTCTATCATTTCAAAATTTGGGTAGATACTCAAGTCAAGATAAACTACTATACTCAGAGCTGTCTGTCACATTGTAGGAGGGATAGACCCTAAGGCTAAGTGAAAACACCATAGACATACATGTAAACACACACACACACACACACGCAATAATACTACTGAGTGTACGATCACACCAGCTGTCACATGGGCCCTTAGATTATGAACCCAGATACCTTTAACAATAAGGCATAAAAAGAGTCTTCTAGTTCTCTTTAGAAGTCATGAAAAACATTGAAATAGATGTAGTCTCTAAAGGCTCCATATTATATTGAGACAAACAGAAGATGTATCAACTCACAACCAAACAAGGTAGTTTTATTGGCACTCTTTTCATCTAAACCCCTGAAAAACTGGTGTGAATTGTAATTATATAAACCGAGGAAACAATATACCCATACCCAGCTCTAAATTGAAGAAAATAGGATATAATTGTTTCTTGACTTTGGCTCCCTCTGGGAAAGAACTACTTGTTGAAACAGGCATAAGAGAGTTCATCCTTGGAGAAATCATATTAGCCACAAGGCAACTATTAGAAACTTGATGACTCACAAAGCTTTTTGTTTTCCTGATTTAATTTTGGAAAATATGATCCAGAGTCCATAATAAACCAAGGCAAAGGGTAAGTGTAATAACCAATGTCTCTTGTTTCTGAATCCCATGCTATTTCAAGAATACCGGAGACATACTAATACCTTTACTCTCTGAAAGAGTGAAGAAAATTGTCTCATCATTGCCACTGGATCCTTGTTCATAGCAACATTTTTCATAATAGTTGAAAAATAGAAAAAATAAATTTAAGAACAATTTTTGGTATCTTTACATAAGGAATATCATAGAGCATTAATTTCACATTATTGATTAATTAAAGCAATATACTCAGGAAAAAAGGACTAACTCCTTTGCTATCGATTTTAAGTAAAGTGCAAAAGACAAGAGGAGAGGGGCTATCCACACTTCTCTCAGCAAGGAAGAAATATTGACTGGTTTGCATTTGTGTTGGTTTGTTTGTGTTTTTCTTTCTGTTTGTTTCTATGATTTTTTCTATGTACTTATTATATCATGTTCTCTCATTATGATTTCACAAGATAAATAGATGAACAAATAAGACCTAGGAAAGAATTAAACATGCTTAGCCCAGTAAACCAATAAACCTCTAAAATGAACAAGGGCAAAAGAAAAGAACAAACAGTACTTGAACTGACCTGGAAAAAAACAAAATACCTCTCAATAATAACTTTAAATGTAAATAGTTTTAACTTTCCAATTAAAAGATGGAGATTGGCTGATTGGATTAAAAACAAGGTCCAATTCTTATTGTCTACAAGAAGTGTACAGGCAAAGACATACTGACCAAAAGTGAAAGAATGGAAAATAGTATGTCAGGCAAGTGGAAGCTGAAAGCATGCAAGAGTAGAGATACTCATGTCTAATAAAGTAGATTTCAAGCCAAAATTAGTTCAAATAGATAAAGAAGGTCAATATATCTTAATGAAGATGAATATATTAATAAAATATAATGAAATCTCAAAACTGTTATTTCTCATATACAGATCATATATATATAGTTGTTGTTAGGTGCTGTCGAGTCGAGTCCGACTCATAGCAACCCTCATAGGGTTTTCAATGACTGCTTTTGGGATTACCTTGGGAGTGGGTTGCCACATCCTTCTCCCATTTTTGTGGTACTGGGAATCAAACTTGGGACCTCAGAGACTGCAGAGCAGTGCTCTACCAACTGAGCTAAATCCCAGCAGGTTTAACTTAATACAGTGCTGCTCCATACTTTCTGAGGACCTAGGTTTGATCCCCAGCACTACAAAATGGGAAAAGGATGTGGCAGTCCACTCCTGAAACAATAAGTTATTGAAAACCCTATACAGGTCATTATGAGTAGGACTCATATCAACAGCACCTAATAATAATGATTTTATATATATGTATATGTATATAAAATATGAAAGCATAATTGGAACTATTTGGTGGGAGGAACTGGATAAACAGGAGGGGGAATATGAGAGGTTAATGAAGGTTAAATATGAACAATGTACAATGATATATGTATGTGTAAAAATGTCATAATAAAATTCATTATTTTGTATGCTAACTTTAAAAGCCTGCAGCCATAGCCATGTGGCATCCGATCCCGTCAGATCTCGGAAGCTAAGCAGGGTTGGGCCTGGTTAGTACCTGGATGGGAGACTGCCTGGGAACACCAGAAGCTGTAGGCTTGGGAGAAGGACCTGGCAACCCCCTCCCAAAAATCAATCTGCCATTGAAAACCCTATGAACAGCAGAGAAGCACTGACAATAGTGTTTCCCCTGTGGTACAGAGGGTCGCTATGAGTCGGATACCGACTTGACAGCACCTAACAACAACAGCTTTAAAAAATTCGAAAGAAGATAAAATGATAATGAATATTTATGCACTGAACATTGGTCCAACAATTTCATAAAACTATTACTGGACATAAAGGAAAAGATAGATCCAGATACAATAATAATGGGTGGTGTCAATACTCCACTCTAATCAATAGATAGGACATCCAGACAAAATATCAACAAAGAAACTTCAGACTTGAATGGTACCTTAGTTAAAATGGACTTAACAGATGTCTATAGACTATTCCATCCAAAATCTGCAAAATATACATTCTTCTCTGTAGCCTGTGTAACTGCTCCAAAATATATTACAGTTTAGACCATAAGCAAGTATTAGCAAACACAAAAAAATGAAATAATTTCTTGTATCTTATCAGATCATAATGAAATAAAACTAAAAATCAATAGCAAGAAAAATTACAGTACATATACAAACATATACAGATTGAGCAATACACTTTGATTAGTGGGCCATCAGAAAGGAAATTAAAAAACTCCTACAATCAAATGCAAATGAGAACATAACTTACTAGAACTTTGGGATACAGGAAAGGGAGTTCTAAGTTTATAGTCATGAGTATCTACATTTAAAAAATCACAGAGTTCTCCAGCAAATAACTTAATGTTGCACTTCCAGGTCTTAGAAAAGCAGGAACAATAAAAACCCAAAATTAGTAGATGGAAATAAATATAGAATCCATGGTTGATATGAATGAAATGGAGAGTAAAAGATCATGCAAAGATTCAGTGAAATGAAGAGCTTTTTCTTTGAAAAGATAAATAGGATTGACAAAAGTTTAGCCAAGCTAACCAAAAGAAAGTGAGGGAAGATCTAAATTAACTAAGTTAAAGATGAAATGATGGATATTACAAGAGATATCACTGAAAACCAAAGGATCATTAGTGAATATTTTGAAAAATTGTACTCCAATAAATTAGAAAGCCTAGGAGAAATGGATTAATTTCTAGGCACAAAGGACCTAAAAATTAAGTCAAGAGGATATTGACAGCATGAACAGATCTATAACAAGTGATGAGAATGAAGCAATAAAACTCTTCTACAAAGAAAAATCCAATAATGGATGGATTCACCACTAAATTCTACCAGACCTTTAAAGATCTATATCAATGCTCCTTAAACTATTGCATATGCTAGAAAGAGAATGTTTCTAAGCTAATTTTACAAAGCCAGTCTTACTCTGAGACCAACACTAGATAAGCATACCACATAAAAAGAAAACTATAGTCCAATTTCCCTGATGAACATATACACAAAATTCTCAGTAAAATTGAAGACTAAATTCAATACACATTAAAAGATCATGTGCCATGATCAGGTTGGGTTTATTCCAGGGATGCAGGAATTGCTCAACATATGCAAATCAATACATGTAATCTAACACATAAATCGAATGAGGGACAAATATCACATGATCATCTCAATTAATGCAAAAATTTTTTTGACAAAATTCAACATCCATTCATGATAAAAGCTCTGAAGAAACTAGGAATAGAAAGAAATGATCTCAACATGAAAAAGGATATATGCACATCCCTATAGCCAACATTGGACTGGGGTTTAGACCAGTTAGTAAAGTGCTGCTCTGAACTTTCTGAGGACCCATGTTTGAACCCCAGCACCACAAGAAGGATGTAGCAACCCTCTCCCAAAGCAATCTCAAAATAATCAGCCACTGAAAACCCTGTAAGAGTCTCTATGAGTTGGACCCAAAGAGATGGCACCTAGCAATAACATAGCCAACATTATACTAACCCAGGAATAACTTAAAGCATTTCTTCTAAAATCAAGAATGAGACAAAGGTATTCATTCTCTTCACTCTTATTCATCATAGTGATTGAACTCTTATCCAGGGCAGTAAGGCAAGAGAAAGAAATAGAAGAGATACAAATAAGAAAGGAAGACGTCAAGTCATTCCTATGTGCAGATCATATGCTTCAATATTTAAAAGGTCTTAAAGACTCCATCAGAAAACTCTTAGATCTGGTAAACACTTTTAGCAAAGTAGCAGGATATAAAATCAAAACACAAAAATGAGTATCATTTATGTATACCAATAACAAGTATGCTGGCAAAGAAATCAAGAAAACAATACTATTGGTGATAACATCAAAAAAATCTAGGAATAAACTTAACCAAGGAGGTGAAAGACCTCTACAATAAAAGCTTTAAATGTTGAGGAAATAAATCAAAGAAGATAATAGAAGATGGAAGGACCTCCCTTGTTCATGGATCAGCAAAGTTGATATTGTGAAAATTACGACTCAAAATAATCCCATCAAAATTCCAATGATACTTTTCACAGAAATAGAGAGCAATTCTAAAATTCATATGAAAACACAAAGGACCCAGAATAGCCAAAGCAATCCTGAGTAGAATGCAATTCAGGAGTCATCATAATACCTGACATCAAATTATACTACAGAACCATAGTAACAAAACCAGCATGCTACTGGCACAAAACACAGACATGTAAACCAATGGAATAAAATGGAGGACCAGAAATAAACTGCAGCTACAGCCACCTGAGTCTTGACAAAGACGTCAAAAATGTATACTGGAAAAAAAAGACAGTCTTTCCAACAAATGGTTCTAGGAAAATGGTATATCCACATGTTGAATAATTAAACCTGATCCCTGTCTCTCATGCTGTATAAAAATCAATTGGTGTTTAGTTATTTAACTTTGTCATGTCTTCCTTTTACTTTAGCTCCTCAGTTTTCAATGGAAAGTTTCAGAGAGTCTTTCAACATGCAATTTGGTCTTTTTCCCCCTTGTCTTTTTAATAAACTTTTGCTTTCTTCATGAATGGTGTCTTGATGTCATGCCACAGTTTGTCTGGTCTTCGATCATTAGTGTCTAATACGTCAAATGTGTTCTTGAGGTGGTTGCCCCATTTCTCTTTTATCTTTCGTTCCCAGCATAGTAGACCATATGGTTATCTAATTCAAAATGGCCCATGCCAGTCCATTTTAGATCACTGATGCCTAAAATGGTGATGTTTATGCTGTTTCCCTTTTGCAGATTTCTAATTATCCTAGATTCATACTACATACATTTCTTGTTCCAATTATTAATGAATGTTTACAGTTGTTCCTTCTCATTTTGACCTGTGCCTCATTAGCCAAAGGAGGTCCTGTTGCTTTACTCCACTCCTGTCATTAAGTTCAACTCTACTTTGAGGAAGTAACTCTTCCCCAATCGTCTTTTGAGTGCCTTCCAACCTGGAGCACTCTATATCTGACAGTATTTCTCTGGTATTTGTAAAGTTTTCAATGGCTACTTGTTTCAGAAGTTAGTGAGCCGGGTCAGTGGCGCATGCCTGTAATCCCAGCGGCTTGGGATGTGGAGGCAGGAGGATTGCAAGTTCGAGACCAGAGGCAGACTGTGTAATTTGGTGAGACCCTGTCTCAAAAAAGTCAAAAAAAAAAAAAAAAGGGCTAGGGGTGCAGCTCAGTGGTCCAGCACTTGCAGAGCATGCAAGTGCGATGCCCTGGGTTCAACCACCAGTACCACAAAAAAAAAAAAAAAAAAAAAAAAAAAAAAAAAAAAAAAAAAAAAAAAAAAAAAAAAAAGTAAGTTAGCCATGTCCTTCTCCCTAGTCTGTCTTAGTCTGGAAGTTCAGCTAAAACCTGTCCACCATGGCTGATCCTACTGGTATCTGTTATACTGGTGGCATAGCTTTTAGCATCACAGAAACACACAAGCCCCCACCGAATGGCAAACTGACAGACATGTGGGGGCTAGCAGCAACGAACAAGTGGACTTTGAAATTAAAAACACAAGATTATTTACATTAGTACCCTCAAATAAATACTTAATTATAAACCTTAATTATAACTTAATTATAAACATGCAAGCACAAGGCCCTGGGTTTAACCCCCAGTACTGGAAAAAAAAGGGAAAAAAAATCCTTAAGAGCCAACTCAATACTAAAGAAGAACAAAGTCAGAGGACCACCATAACTTGACTTCAGAACTTATTATAAATTTACAGTAAATAATAGAGCATGGTGTTGGCACAAAAAAGATTTAAAAAATCAATGAAATAGAATAGAAAGCCCAGAAATAGATTCATTTTAACATAGTTAACTGATCTTTGACAAAGAACAAAAGAGAAAAAGATGTGTTCAATAAATGATGTTAGAATAACTATATGTTGTTGTTAGGTGCCATCGAGTCAGGTCAGACTCATAATAAACCTCACAGGGTTTTCAATGACTGATTGTTTCAGGATTGGTTCAAGAATGGATTGCCATGTCCTACCCCAATTTTTATGATGCTGGGGATTGAAAACCTGGGCCCTCAGAGAATGCAGAGCAGCATTCTACCAACTGAGCTAAACCCCAGGCCCAGAATAACTGTATATCCACATGTAAAAAGACAAATGCCAACATCTTTCAACAATATTAAGTGGACCATTGCCTTAAATGTAAGCCACAAAACTTTAAAATTCATAGACAACAACATAGGAGACACTCTAGATGACCTAGGGATTAGTGATGGCTTTTTAGATGCAATAGCAAATATATGATCCCCCCAAAAAAAGAAGTGATAAGTTGTATTTCATTATAATTAAAATTTTCTTCTCTGCAAAAGATATTGTCAAGAGAATAAATGTAGAAAGTACAGACTAGGAAGAAATATTTGCATAAGATATATCTGATAAAAAGCTGTTGCCCAAAACACACAAATAACTCTTAACAGTCAACAATAAAAAAAAAAATGTAGAGTGGTAATCCCAATGAGGCAGATGAGACAGGAGGCAGGAACAAGAGGATTTTAAGTTCCAGGCCGGAGGGGGCTGGCATAACTTAGTGAGACCATGACTCTAAAATAAAAATAAAAATAAAAAATGACTGAAGATACAGACTACTGATAAAGCACTTGCAAAATATGTGTAAGGCCCTAGGTTCAACCCCTAAGTACTCCACACACACACACACACACACACACACACACACAAAATAGGCCAAAGATCTTCGTAGACACTTTACCATAGAAGAAATACAGATAAGTAATATGAATTTGAAAAGATACTCCACTTCCTATGTCATCAGGGAAATGCAAAATAGAAAAATGAGATACTGCACAACAATAATTAAAACGACTAAACATAAAAATCCCCAAACATAATAAATATTCACTAACAGAATGATCTATCTGCCTTTGATAATCGTTTCTTGGGGGAACTGAAGTATGATCTTAAGGTACTGCAGTCATGTTACAAAATTCTGAGATTAGCTCCAACATTGAACAAGAAGTCTTAGGAGTCCCCTTTCCCCTTGGAGTCAGCTCTGCTAATTCTAATTCCAATTCTGCTTTCTCTACTTGGGGCAATCACAGGACAAGTTCTCCTGAGAGATCATCACACCATAACTTTCTTTCCCTAACAAAGGCCCCAGAGGCCAGGAGCGCAGAACTCAAGCCTATGAAAAGCCAACTGGACATCCACAATCAAGAGAGTTCTTGTCTTTTGAGTCAGGGAATCTCTATCTTTTGAGAAGGGAGCTAGGAAAGTAGCATCATGCTGGGGAACAAATGTTAGGAAAGAAATGGGTCACTGAGTCAAGAAAAAGGAAATCCTTATGAGTTTATTAGTTCCTCCCTCCCTTCTTTCCTGCTACTCTTTTTAGTAACCAGCCTAGAAGTTCATGCAAGATACATGAAGAAGTTGAGCTTTGGCCGAGAAGCAGACTTGGAACTAACTTACAGACGTTATGCAGAAGATCAACTTGTGGAACAATTTGGAAGAAAAGAAAAGCCTCTGGATATGGAGGTGAGCTTCAGTAAGCTGGCCACCCCCTTGGCCACTCCAACCTGGATATGGAGGTGAGCTTCAGTAAGCTGGCCACCCCCTTGGCCACTCCAACCAAGCTTAGTACCTACTCTTCCCTCCCTCTTTCCTAGTTTCCAGTATTTCTTAGATTAAGAAGTAGGATTAAAAAAATCTGCATGTTGCTTTTGGTTTTGAGGTCTTTTGGTTTGACCTTTAGGCCATATACAATGTATGTTTTAGAGGAAGTAAATATTCCATCATTAGAAAAAAATGTATTCCCAGCCTCATACATTCACCTGTGTTGTTTTAACTGTTCCTTGTGATTCACGCATCCCAAATCATCTTCTTTTTTTCTAGTTATCAGCATGGGCTACCCTTATATCTACAACCTATAGCATCCAACCTCACTTAACCCTAATCTGCATTAATTTTTTGCAGTCCAAATTACTCAGGCAGCCCTTTCATGAATGACCTATTTTTGCATACTCATCTGTATTTGACAAAACTGTTTTCTGACATGGTATCTCTCTTGGTATTCATAAACTATCACTTAGCCAATTATGAGCAGTACAGATCAAGCCTACATCTTCTATCTCCCTCAGGACCACAGCTCCACATACCAGACATCAGTTGTACAGGGCTAATTTCTTCCACCTGATTGTGGTCAATCAATCATGGGTATTCAAATTTCAAATCCTGCAGTCTTTCTTAGACAGAAATATAAGTAACCTCTGTTGCAAGTACAAGGATTTTGAAAATGAGACCAAAAATTTGTAAATTATGTGTTTAGTGGAGATGAGGGCTAACCATGTAGAAAGGCATGAAAGTGAGGAAAACATAGTACCAATGCATGATCATGAAATATATAGATGAAATAGCAAAACAACAACAACAACGGCAACAACAACAACAACAACAACAAAAACTGAAGAGGTGTAGCATAAGGGTTAAGAAAATGGCTTCACTGTGAGTCAGCACAGGGTTCAAACTTTGTTTACTCTTCACTTTCTTATTAACCTTGAAAAATAACTTCATCTCTCTAAATCTCTCTCTTGACATGTGAAATAGCAATAGTAATAACACATGCCTTATAATCCCTAATTATGGAAGTTAATAAAATGTTTAACATGTGTCTGATAATGAATTTTCAGTAAACATTGGCTATTATTATTAACCTTAGCTACTGATTCACTCAAATCCTTTGATATATAAACAAATATTCCTTCTATAAAATCTGGCAAAATCATTATACTAGTCTGAAGATTAAGCAGTGAGGGATGTGATATTTTAAGCATAATGTTAAGGACATCCAGGAAAAGCAGATAAGGTAATATCACACTAGGGTTGATGGTGAGCAATAGCCTCCTTAGGATTTTTAGCTTATTTTTCCCCCTCTGAGTACTTTATATGCATTGTCTCATTAAATCCCTCACAACAATGTGGATGTTTGTGTTCCAATTACACATGAAGAAACTGAGCTCTAAAGATGATTAGTGGGCTGGGATTTAGCTCAGTTGGTAGAGCGCTGCGCTGCAGTCTCTGAGGTCCCGAGTTCAATTCCCAGCACTGCAAAAATGGGAGAAGGACCTGGTAATCCACTCCCAAGGTAATCCTGAAACAGCCATTGAAAACCCTATGAGGGTCGCTATGAGTCAGATACCAACTCGACGGCACCAAACAACAATAACAACAAAGATGATTAGTAGCTTACAAGGAAAATGTGGCATTTAATCTTTAATTAAATATGTTTGCACTGGGGGCTGGGGTTTAGCTCAGTTGGTAGAGTGCTGCTCTGCACTCTCGGAGGACACAGGTTCAATTCCCAGCAACACAAAAATGGGAGAAGGATGTTGCAATCCACTCCCAAAGCAATACTCAATCAATTAGCCATTGAAAACCCTATGAGGTTTGCTATGAGTTGGACCTCACTCAACAGCACCAAACAACAACAACAGCAGCAACCACAACAAATATATGTATTGGTTTTCTGTCACTATAATGAAATAAGTATCTGGGACAATTAACTTATAAAGAGAAAAAGTTTATTTGGGCTCATATTTTTGATGATTCCATCCATGACCAATTAGATCATTACTCCCAGCCTCTGCTGAGGCAGCACATCATGGTAGTAGCATGTGGTGGAGCAAAACCACTCATCTTCTGAGTTAGGAAGCAAAAGGAAGAGGAAGTGTGTGGTCTCACAATCACTTTGGAGGATGCACCCCCAATGACCTAAGGACTTCCCATCAGATCTGGCCTCCCAAAGTTTCCCCCACCTCCCAATCATGCCAACCTGGCAACCAAGCCTTTAGCCTATAGACCTTTGGTGGACATATGCATATAAGACCATAGAAATATAAATAGCTAATGCTTTTAAATGTGTGGAAATTCCAGTGTAATAGGCCTATTTGTAGTGTGTGAAACAAAATACTGACTCCAAAGAAATTTTTTTAGATTTTAGACATAAGTTTGTTGGAGAGATTTTTATGGTAGCCAAGAATGTATGAATAACCAATATCTTATGATGTTCAAAAATCTGCGTAATATGTCTAATCACAAAGCTTAGGTGAACATACTGACTCTATAAAATGGAAGCAGCACTTTGCTGATGCAAGAACTCTCATTGCAGAGATTTTTCTGGTGTGACAACATGGAATTCACTTTGATGTCCATTACTAGGTAACAAGATATAACTAAAAATAAGCACATACACAAAAAAGGACATGTTCATCGTATGTATTTTTGGATAAACATATAAGGAATAGAAAAAATAAATTGAAAATTTGACAATAGGTGCCAATCTTCTACAAATATGATATGGGACAGGATTTTGTAAATTGAGTTGACACAAAATAGAAGTCTTTTAAAGACTTTTAATGATAGGATGCTGGGCTAAAAGGGTGAACCATTCATTTTGTGTCTAGAGACAAAAAAAATCACTTTGTTGAACTGACTTCAACATTCTTCTTAGATTTTCCCTGTTGATTGTTGTATTATTTACTTTTGTCATCCCTGTGACAAAATACCTGAGAGATGCAACCTAAGTGAGGAAGGATTTATTTTGGCTCATGGTTTCAGAAGGTTCAGCCCATGGTTGCTTTTCCCCATGTTCTTGGGCAGAACATCATGGTCCAAGTACATGGGGCCATGTGTATGGCAGAGTGAATTCTGCACCTGATAATGGACAGAGCAAAGTATGAAACAGGGACCAGGGGCCATGTGTGACCTTCATAAACATGCTCCTAGTGACCTACTTTCTCCAGCTAGGCCCCATTTCCTAAAGTTTCCACAACCTCCTAAAATAATACCACCAATTGAGGACCAAGAATGTAATACATGTGCCTGTGGAGTGGGGGGGATGTTTCATATCCAAATCATAACAGCTGTTTTGGTAAAGTATTATTTTTTCCAATACAATGCAAAGATGAACTTCAGCAGCATACAATTAAATTTGATTTGATGAGGAATGAGTGTCTGGTGACCTCTCTCTCTAAAATACTCACATTCTCATAACCCATCTATCTCCATTGCTTTGTACCAATTTATATTCTCAAAATTTAACCTTACCTGAAATTACCCCACTTGCTTTGCTTGTTGATGATATAACATCCCAATTAGAACACAATCTCCACCAAGGCAGGACTTTTACTGCTTTATTGTTATATATTCATCAAGAGAGCACTGGTTTTCACAGAGGAAAAATAAATCAGAACCATTCTCCTTTATGGTTGAATAATATGCCATTATGTATGTATGTGTATACAGATATGATAGATAGATTGTTGTTGTTAGGTGCCATGGATATGCATACATACAAATATTATTTGGGATGGGGGATTATATGTGTGTATGACATGTATGTATATCATATTTTCTTCACTCACTCATCCACCAATGGGCATAGATAGAGATTGGTTCCATATCTTATTGTGAATAGTGACACAATAAACTAGCATCTTTTTGGCATGCTGATTTCATTTCCTTTGGACATATACATAGAAGTTGGACAGATGGATCATATGGTAGGCATATCTTCAGTTTTTAAGGAAAGTTCATACTTCTCTTCCCCTGAACATATAAGAGTGATAACCAGAGGTGGAGAGGGCGGATAAAGGGAGGCTATATTTGTTCACTGAATAATATATGAATGTATTGAAATATCACACCTAACCTCACTAATGTGAACAATTAATACATGTTAATTGAAAATAAATCAAAATAAAATAATTGAAAGATTGCTGGAGACATTGCTAGTAGATGCTTGTCTAGTATGTACAAGGTCCTAGGTACAATTCCCACTGCTGTAAGAAAACAAAAACCAAAGAAAAAACAGAAACAAAAATTTAAAATTTCAATCAATGAACTGAACACATAAACAGAAAAAAGAAAGAAAGAAAGAAAGATGAGAGGAAGAAAGAGGAAAGAAAGAAAGAAAGAGAAAAAGAGAAACATCTGAACTAGAGAAGTCCACTTATAATGGTTTCTAAAAGAAACTCTTTTTTTTTTTTTTTTGTCCTTCCAGGTTTTAATATAAATGGTGGTGCTCATAGATTTGGATGTGAGAAATGCATTAAGGGCCACAAGATTGACAAACTTTCCCTGCACAGCAGTGAATTATGACCAGAAAGATGAAATAAAGATATCCTGAGTTCCCATGATTTGGGGTATAGAACTGGAGTATATTAAATAACAAAACTTCTTATATATAACTGGGCCCAAGTCAATGGAAAGAGTCAACCAAACCAGCAGTGTTTCTGAGTTCATCCTTGTGGGAATTTCTTCTCGGCCTGAGGACCAGAAACCACTTTTTGTTCTCTTCCTCATCATTTACCTGGTCACCATAGCAGGAAACCTGCTCATCATTCTAGTCATTCGCTATGATCCTCACCTCCACACCCCCATGTACTTCTTCTTGAGTTTCCTGTCTTTTACTGACATTTGCTTCACAACAACCATTGTCCCCAAGATGCTAGTGAACTTCCTGTCTGAAAAGAAGACCATCTCCTATGTTGGGTGTCTGACCCAAATGTATTTTATTTATGCCTTGGGCAACAGTGATAGCTGTCTTCTGGCAGTCATGGCTTTTGACCGCTATGTAGCCATCTGTGACCCCTTCCATTATGTGACCACGATGAGCCACCGCCGCTGTGTCCTGCTAGTGACCTTCTCCTGCTCATTTCCTCACCTCCACTCACTCTTGCACACACTTTTGCTGAATCTTCTGACCTTCTGTGACTCCAATGTTATCCACCACTTTCTCTGTGACCTCAGCCCTCTGATGAAGTTGTCTTGCTCCTCCACGTTTGTCAATGAGATAGTTCTAATAATAGAAGGTGCTATTGTTTTGGTGACCCCCTTTCTACTCATTGCTTTCTCTTACATGCAAATCCTCATCACAGTTCTCAAGATTCCCTCTGGGGCTGGGAAACACAAAGCTTTTTCCACCTGTGGTTCTCACCTCACTGTGGTAACACTCTTTTATGGAAGTATTTTCTATGTCTATTTACAACCTGTGTCCACTTACACTGTCAGGGACCACATGGCAACAATTGTCTATACAGTTTTTTCCTCCTTGCTAAATCCCTTTATTTATAGCCTGAGAAACAAAGACCTAAAACAGGGCCTGAGGAAGCTCATGAGCAGGAGGAGAGCCCAGTCAGCATCCTCTAGACAAAATCACAAGCAGAATCTGCTCCACTTGGACGTGGTTCTTGGTAAAAAATCAACTCTCAAAAGTTGGCATTTATAATCCATGTGAGACAAGGCTATAGGGGGCACATATATACACTGATAATAGTCTCTAGTTTGTCCTAAATCTGTTTAAATCATGATGTTCTCAGTTCCTAGTCTCCTTCTTTATTGGGGGGATTCATTACTATTGTTACTTTCTCATCTTCCAAATATTACTTTAACTTAATCCTTTCCTCATAAATATTTTGTGAGCAAATTTCTCTCTGTTTATTAGACTAATCCTCTGAAATTCTGCCCATTTCAGTGTATCACTAAAAATTACATAATGTATAGTGGTTGAATGTTTTTGGAAACATTGAAGAGGGAAAAATGAAGGAGAGAGGGATAGGGTGAAATGGAAGAAGATCATACTTTGGTTAATTTTCCACTTTCAGGATTTTTATACATCCTTATTTTCCTCTTAATAAAAGTATTTTTGTTAAATCTGAAGTTTTTACTTTTGCTCCTCCTTTCTTTTTATCATTCATGTGTTATGTTGCTGTTGTTAGGTGCCATTAAGTCAGGTCCGACTTATAGTGATTCTCATAGTTTTCAATGGCCGATTGTTTCAAGATAGTTTTCAGGAGTGGACTGCCATATCCTTCTCCCATTTTTGTGGTGCTGGGGATCAAACTTGGGTCCTCAGAAAGAGTGGAGCAATGCTCTACCAACTAAGCTAAACTCCAGCCCACATGTGTTATACTACTGTGATTTTAATACACACTTTGTTGGGTGTTGTACATGTTACAGTAGTTTTTTGTCTCCTTGTGGAGTGGTGCATAGTATCGAGGTCTCAAGAGAAAGCTACTCACTAAGAAGTTTCCCAAATAAAAATTGACATCATAACCATCCCATCAGAGGCAAAGATCACCAAACAGGAACACAACAAACATGAAAAAACAAGAAAACATGTCTTCTCCAAAACACCATTATTCTTCAACTACTGAATCCAAAGACACTGATGTGGTTGTAATGTCAGACAAAGAATTCAAAAGTCTCTTTGTAAAAACTATCAATGACTTCAACGAGGACACAAATAAGAAAATGAGTGAAATAAGGAAATTAATGATCTAGATTAGAAAGTCACCAATATTTAAGCAAAGTAAAAAAAATTGATGAGAAATTCAGTGAGTAAACTGAGATTTTGAAAAAAAATAGAAATGGAAATAATAAAATAATGTTGGAAATAAATCAAATAAGAAACACAGTGAAAAGCATCACCAGTAGACTAGATCAAGTAGAAGAAAGAATATCAGACATAGAAGACAAGGTTGATGAAATATTACATTCAGATGTCCACAAGAAAAATACTAAAAGAACCTGACCCTAATTTGTACATACTCTGAGACATGATCAAGAAACCAAACCTAAGAACCTAGGGAGTAGAAAAAGGAGCTGAGATTAAAAAAAAAAACTAAAAACTAAAGGTACAGAAAACCTATTTAATGAAATTATAGCATGAAACTTCCCAAAACTGGGGAAAGAAATAGAAATACACATACAAGGGACATGATCAGAAAAGAGCCTCTCCATGGTACATTATAATTAAAATGCCAAGACTATAGAACAAAGACACACTATTAAAAGCTACAAGAAAAAAAACATGAACTCACTTACAAAGACAAACCTATCAAAATGACATCAAAACTTTCAGCACAAACCCTAAAATGCAGGAAAGCATGGAATGATATATTACAAGCCCTGAAAATAAATAACTGCCAAAGAAGATTATTATATCCAGTGAGTGTGTATGAATTTGACAGAAAATCAAGAAAGTGGTAAAAGAAAAGGTATTTTACAAACTGTTTATGGTACCTGTTGTAAATGCATGGATCCCATACAATGAAACATCCAGAAACAGGACATAATTGCTGCAATTTGTAGTTCCATTGGCAGAAAAATGATTACCACGGGTAAACAGAAGGATAAGATAAACTCAAGACAGGCAGAGGCAGGCCTTCAAAGATCACAAAACTCATGATGAATGTGGGTGATCATCTACTTGTCAAAGAAACCACAACAAGAAGATGCACTAAATGTTTAAAAGGTAAAATTGAGACAAAAATAAAGAGTAAAACTGAGACAAGAACAATAACTATCTGCACAATCTGCAATGTACCATTGCAGAAGAATTGTTTTACACCTTACCACACATCAAATATATTATTATTGTACCTAAAAATTTCTTTACTTTTTCTGTCATTGTTTTCGTATTTTCAAATGAATTTTGGGTAGTGTTTATATGCCTATTTTTCTCATAAAGCCATTTGTACATTTTTTACGAGTATTTTGAATTCAAATGATGCACATCACTATTTACCTGATGATTTTACTCATATCATGAATTCCCAATATTTTGCTAATCATTTTCTTGTTTTGTTCATTGTAATGAAGAGTTACTGGAAATAAAATACTTATTGTCATATAGTTTGATTTGAATTTGGTAGTCAAGGGTTAAAAAAATACAACCTCAATGCCATTATGATACCTAAAATTTTAACAATATGTGAAAATTACTGAATGCCAAGTTGGCTCTGAAATATCCGTTTGTCTCATAAATATAATGAAAATGTTTTCATGGTTTTTAAGAATCAAGACTTCAGTAAGGTTCACACATTTTAATCAGATCCTTACTAAAATCATCTTTTCCTCTCTCTACTTCCATTTCTTCTTTTCTTGTACTCCTTCATCCCAAGGCTGTTGTAATTTATTTGTGGAAGAAATTGTGTCATTTTCTTGCGCAATTTTCTACAGCCCAGATTTATCTGATTTTATTACATTTTAGCTTAACATGCTACTCTGTACTTTGTATTTTCTACAAGTTGGATGTTTGATCAGATTCGTGTTTGATTTTTGGAAAAGGGAGAATACTTCATAGGCAGTTCTGTGTTATACTATCAGCAGGAGACATAATGTCTGGTTATGTCACTTTTCTGGTGAAATTAGCAGCATTTTTATTCACTACCTAGATCTGTTAATTAGAGCTGAAATTAAAACCAAATCAAAGTTGCAGGCATAAGTATGGAGTAGGTTAAAGGGAGGGAAAACAATTTAAAATCCATGATAATGTGTTCAGAGGGACAGTGGTGGAAATGAATCATGGCTGAATATTTTCAATCCCTTCATCCACTACTTCAAATTCTGGGGTGGGAAAGTATCTGACAGTACCATTGGCTTGTTTCCATTAGAAGAAAGAGTACCTCCTCTTATGTAAGTAAAGCTGCTATTAGAAAACCAAATAGATGCTCTACAAAGAAAAATAGTAAATGTCATTCTGTGGCTCTTGATAAATGTCCATTTTTGAGAACATTGATTTAAACAAATCTCTTTATTTCTACTGAAATAGTAGTTTGGTTTTCTAGCTAGTGATTGAAATTTTGTCATCTAGGTGAATAGTGAAAAAAATAGCAAAAATAGACTGCTATGTAACCAATTTGCCATCATTTCTATGACATATTATCTGTATCAATAAGCCACATATCTATAGCCACATTACTATATTTTTAAAAGTGAAAAAAATCTCTCCATTTGCATATAAAGCTCTGTCTTCTGTTGTTTCTTTTGCTTCTCAAAGACTTGCTTAGATCAGGTATTTTGAGACACAATAAACAATCATCCAATTGCTATCTTGTAAATCTTCATGCCTGCCCCTGATTCAGCTGAATTACATTGTTAGTATTAATGACAAACACTCAATAAATATAGGAAGAATAGGTTAGGAAAAATGACTTCTTGAGATGATGAAATGGTATTCAGTTTCCTCTTGGGTTTCTTCTGGCCCAACTATTGACATTATACAGGGCTATGGTGTACCCTAAAGGATAGACCTTCCCTGTAGGCCCAATTGTTTTCAGAAGTTTTATAGGTTTTGTCTGGTGAGATCTAGGTGAAAGAAGAGACTGAGCAAGCTCCTGACTCACAGTATCATTTGAAACAGGAAGGTGGAAGGGCTCAGCCCATTCTAATTAGTATTCCATCCCAATACAGTTGGAGCCTCCTGGGATTAGTAGAATCCCAGAGTGACTGCTTCACTGTGATGAGGTGCTCTATAGAAAGGCTTTTATAGGAACTAATAAGAGAGGGACCCATAATGCACAGAGGGAGTGCAGCTCTGCCTGGACTCCCTAACTTGGGCATATGATGTTAGACATAGAGAAAATGTGAGACTAACTTTATGCCATGTCCTAAAGTAAATGGCAAGGGAACAGAAAATAATCATATTCCTTTTGTAGAAAATATCATGATATTGGCACTAAAAAGACCAAAGAGAGTTTTGCTTTGCTTGGGAGGAAATAGACTATGCTATTATACCCTTATCCTCATGATGGAGAAGTCTACCATCTTTGTCATTTTTTACTTCTTGGAGACCATTCTTTCTCACCTTTTCCCCATGTAGGGCCTTCATCTTTCTTCCTTCTCACCACTTCTCTTTCCTCTTCATCCATACATCCATTTGACATGTAAGTGTGGCTCTGCTTTGAATGAGTGATAGGATCATAAGAACATGAGAACATAAGTTTGAGTTATATTTACTGACACAAAAGAATGCAGGAAGAAATAAAGACAAAAGAATCAACACTGGAAAATGTAAGTTCTATTTATCTTTTAAGCTTCTACTTAGTTGATGTGACCCATTAATTAATGATGATCTGAAAATGCATGACTGAGGAGGTTTAGGAAAACCAAAGTCCAATCAAGTGAATTAGGATGTGCTTCAGGAAAATGTGGCAATGGGAAGAAAGCTAGCAGCTAGTGAATTGAATGTCTTTGTCATGAATGATGAGTCAAATGTCCTACTTGCTGTCTAAGAGAGTTAAAAAAGATGTCTTTTTAGTGTTTTCAGCATTATTCCAGAGAAATGTCCCTGACTAGTAGATGTGAATACTTAAACATTTTTGTGACTAACTTCCTATAGTGGAGGTAGACATCTTAGGAAATCTGAACCATACTTAACTCTGGTTTCTGCCTAAAGTTTTGCTTTCCATCTGTCTAAAGAACTCAGTAAAGCTGGGCATAGTGGCGCATGCCTGTAATCCCAGTGACTCGGGAGACAGGGGCAGGAGGATCTCAAGTTCGAGACCAGAGGCAGTCTGCATAATTTAGTGAAATCTTGTCTCAAAAAGTAAAAAAAAAAAAAAAAAAAGGCTGGAGGTGCAGCTCAGTGGTATAGCACTTGCAAAGCATGCAAGCGCAAGGCCCTGGGTTCAACCCCCAGTATTGCAAAAAAAAACCCTCAGTAAAATAATAGCAAAGACAAATAATAAATGGAAAGAAAAGGGGTGCATTAGCAGATGTGATTTTTCGGTGATTTTCTAAGAGGCAGAAGGAAAGTAGCAAAAAGATAAAAATTCCTTAGCATAGCAGGAAGGGATCACAATGGAGGAATCTTGTAAATCTTCCTGGCAGGGACCCGAGGCCAGAGAGAACAGGTCAGGAGGAGGGCGAGGACAATGGGGAAAGGGTGCAGAATATAGGGGTGCTGATCAGAATGAGAAGTCTAATATTTAACTCCAATGAAAACTTGAAATTTTTTTGTCCAGAAAGGGAAAGAGTTAATTTGGCAATTACATTTCAAGGGAAAGTCCTCAGTTCATTTGGGACAAGTGACATAAAGGCCAGTCCCCATATGACCAGATAGAAATCTCTCCTCTTCTTGGGAGAGAATAGTGTGGACTTGTATATGCAAATACAATAACATAAGAATTTGACACTTGCTACCATACCATGGACTGCCAAAGGACCAGCATATTTGTCCTAAAAGTGCAACCAGAGTGCTCCTTGCAAGAAAGGATGGCTAGACTCTGTCTTAACATATTTTGGACATACTGTCAGGACAGACCAATTCCTAGCGAAGGATATCATGTTTGGGAGAGTGGTGGGTCAATGAAAAAAGGGAGACCCTCAACTAGATGGGTTGGCACAGTGACTGCAACAATGGGCTTAAACATAACAAAGATCTGTCAAAGAAGTGGAGAGTGTTTCATTCTGCTTTTCATAGCGTTCGTATGAGTCAGACCCATCTTGATGACTCCTAAATACAAAAACAACAACCCAGAACAAGCAAATCCAAGGCACCAGAAATGACAAAACAGCAGCATAAAAGAGAAAAGCAAATACAAAAAAAAAACAACTCCAGAACAAATTTCAATCCAGAAATGACAAAACAGCAGCATAAAAGAGAAAAGCAAATACAAAAAAAAACCAACTCCAGAACAAATTTCAATCCAGAAATGACAAAACAGCAGCATAAAAGAGAAAAGCAAATAAAAAAAAACCCAAACAACTCCAGAACAAATTTCAATCATTCAAAGTGCAGAAGATAATATGAATATATGTATTCTCAGAGAATTGCCTCCACACAAGAATAGGATACTCTTTTAAAGGGAAAAAGGAAGCAATAAAGATTGCATGGACATTAAACATATAATTTCAAGAATAAAAAAAATCAACTATAGATTACTGAGATTATAGTCCAGAGCATATATTAGAAATCCACAGAGATAGAAAATATGAGGAAAAAAGATTAATTGAAGAGGTTTGCTATCCAATTAGCAAGAATTTCAGAAAAAAGCCTAGGGTGAAAGTTAAACTATATGAGAAAATTTCTCAGGCCTGAAGAGGGGCATGCAACTTCAGATTTAAAAACTTGCCTTAATCCATCACAGTGTTAATGAAAACACCTACATGTAGCAACATCTTCATTAAAGTTAGGATAGCAGGAGTACATAGGGTCCCTATGAGTCAGACCCAACTCCACGGCACCTAGCAACAACAAGAAGAATGAAAAATTACTAGGAGGAAACCCAGAATTAGAAGAGGAGTCAGACTGGCAGCCAACTTCTCATTATCAACCTCAAATAAAAAACAAAGAACAAATGTCTTTAGCCATCACATGGGAGTGTAAAATGAAAATACTCTTGACATGGAAACACGGACAGTGTTTACTGCCCATTATTACGTTATTTGATGGTTTCTCGAGTATATGCAGAAAATGTGGATGAAAACCATAAGCCAAAGAACAAAAATGACCATCAAAAATTGGGGAAATGAGGGGAGGAGTGAGATAATATATTCAAAGATAAAGCTTCATTTGGTAGTGGAAGGGCAAGTAGAAGGGTAGTAGATATCTTAAGTTGATAATGCATGAACATAGGTGCATAAGCAAACTGTCTCTTGTTTAGAGGCATAGAAATACGGAACAGTGAAGAGCTAAAACTAAACATGGGGACAGGAAAACTTAGGGGAAGGGACCTCTGCTTTTTGTTATGTATTCCCCTATGTTGTTGTTGTTGTTGTTAGGTGCGGTCTAGTCCGTATCTGACTCATAGTGACCCTCATAGGGTTTTCAATGGCTGACTGTTTTCGGATTGCCTTGGGAGTGGATTACCAGGCCCTTCTCCCATTTTTGCGGTCCCAGGAATCGAACTTGGGATCTCTGAGACTGCAGCACAGCGCTCTACCAACTGTTCACATGCATACAGAGGCATAGTACTTCCTCAAAATATCTTTATTTGTACAGTAGCATTAAAAGTTATTTCTTTGGTGTGCTCTCTTTGTGTACATATATGGAAGACCTGAGCTGAAAAGACATGAATCCCACCCACTGGAAGATATTTTCTATTAAAAATTAAGCATTGATAATGTCAGTGATTCTGTTAATCTAGTATACTCTCATCCAAGGTAAGTTTAAGTGACTTAACAGAACAATAACATCCCTACCAAAATAACAAAATTGAGATTCTTAAGGAAATTTAGGACCAGATCCTCACTGTAGGGGCCTGAGATGCAGAGACTGAGATCTGGTTAAGCTTTGGTATCTTTCTCTTCCTTTTCCAACTCTGCTCTTCCTCTTTTCAGGTGTTATGGACTGTGTCTAATGGCCCCTAGAAACAGGACAGAAGTGACTGAATTTGTCTTATTGGGCTTGTCCAGCCGGCCAGAGGTACAGCCAGTTATTTTTGGAATTGTCCTTGCCATGTACCTGGTTGCAGTTATGGGTAATGTCCTACTAGTAATTGTTGTTTGCTCAGACCTCAAGCTTCAGACCCCCATGTATTTCCTTCTCAGCCAGCTTTCCTTTATTGACATATTTCTGACAACTGTAACTGTTCCTCAGATGCTGGTACACACACTGTCTGCCAGTCGAACCATTTCTTTTAACCGCTGCATTACACAGCTCTTCTTCTTCATGGCTGTGGGCAGCATGGAAGGCCACCTGCTGGCTGCCATGGCATATGACCGCTATGTTGCCATCTGTAACCCTTTAAGGTACTCTGCCATTGTCAGCCATCACCTCTGTCTGCGTATAACATTGACTTCATGGGTGGTTGTTAGCCTTAACAGTCTCCTTTATAGTATGTTGGTCACCCATTTAACCTTCTGTGGCAACCAGGTCACACACTTCTTCTGTGACATCACTCCCCTACTGAAACTTTCTTGCACTCGGCCAGTGGTCAATGAAATGCTAATCTTCACTGAGGGTGTGGCCGTGGTGGTCAGCCCCTTTGTCTTCATTCTGGGCTCCTATGCCCGCATCAGTATTACCATAGCCCATATGCACTCAGTTGCTGCACTGAGCAAAGCAGTGTCCACTTGTAGCTCTCATATCTTGGTTGTACTCCTCCTGTATGGCTCTGTGATTCGTATGTATCTTCGGCCATCCTCTAGCTATGACTTGGACCAGGACCGCCAGGTTGCCATCTTCTACACAGTAGTCACCCCAATGCTAAATCCACTAATCTACAGCCTCAGGAACCAGGAAGTTAAAGGAGCTCTGCGAAGGCTTTTGAGGAAACTCTTCATTTCAGAAAACTTTAATCCTGGGTCCCAGGCAAATAGGGAATGGCAGCACATCTCTTGAGATCAGAGTTAAAATCTAACCTGAAAATATCTCATATACTTGGGTTATATGCCTAATAATTGATATATATCATATGTCTATGGAAATATCTTCACTATTGACTCTGTCTGGGTTGGATTTGAGAAGTGAGTTCATGAATACTGGTTGTGGTCCTTGTTGATGGATCTAGAATCTTACCACATTGGAACTGAGAAGATATTTAAAATCACTAAACCTGAATGCCTCATCTTTCAGGTATAATATGTCACAAGGACATTACTAAGCAAAATGGTAACAAATTGGTGTGGCTTTCAAAACTTTGATCATTTTAGTGATGTGTCAAATCCTTTGCTCCAGAGAGAAGTCAAATTGAATTATAACTCCTTATACAGAAGAGTGAAATTTGAATAAACCATGGAATAGCCTAATCCTCTCTTAAAATTGTGATTTTTTCATAGTCTTTCATTTCTACAACTTCTCAACTCAGTAATAATAATTAGTTTAATGTTTATAATGATTGAATTTTTCTGTTTGTACCTTTTTGTAGCTGCATAGAAGACAGAGTAGGTCACTGATAACAGAGACTGGAGAGGAATCTTCACAATGACTAACAGCAGGAGCAGGTGGTCAGACTTGGTTTATATGGGAGTAAAACTATTCAGACATGGTAATGTTTTAATATTAGCATGTTAAGGAAAAATAATAATCACAGATGGACTGTGAAAATGGGTGGAATCATTATGTGACATGAAAGATTGTAAATGGTGGAGTTTTGACCATGTTAACTTTGTGCTATGTATCAGATATCCAAATGGAGATATTTCATAGACAATTGAACACATAATTCTTGAAGCTCACGCAGTGTTCCTATGCGGAGATAAAAATATCAGAGGCAATAAAATATAGACAATTGAAGCCATATGACTGATACAAACCACCTAGCAAAAAAGTATAGAGAAGATGAGAATTATGGGGTCAGGCCTAAATTATGTGGGCAACATAACACTTAAAGGTCTTCAAGAGGAAAAAGCAAAAAATAAGAGAGGAGTAGCCATTGGTAGGAAAGAATTAAATGGATTTGGTATGTCAGGAACTTAGAAAATAATATTTCCAGAATGAAGAAGCAGTCATTGTCTCAAATGTAGTTAAAAGGTCATTAATAAGAACAGAAAATTATTATTTGGCAAGATATAGATGATTGGAAACTTTGGCAATAGCAGTTAAGAAAAATTGCCATTTGAGTCATTTTATGATAAAATTTTAAGAGAAGAGGTAGAAGTTGTGATTACAGACTTTTTTGAATGTAGTTTTTTTTCCTTAGGAGGTATGCCAAAAATTTTGTGTAACTTGGGGTTCAATGAGAGTTTCTCACAACTTTTGTGAGTAGTGATATTACACATGTTTGTTTGCTGATAGAATTGATCCAGTAAAGAGTGGAATATTAATTATTCATGAGAAAAAGTAATTAATTATAAGAACAAAGTCCTTGAAAGATTATGCACATGTACTGAGGGGAAGATTTTACTTGGGGGCTGAGCCAAGAATAAGAAAGAACTCAGAGTGTGTGAATTTAGATGTCCACAGGCTGTTGAAGCCAGTGGTGGGAAGAAGACATCTACTTGAAGAGACTTCAGCAGATACTGGTAGGAGTTGGTTGCTTTAGAGAGTTGTAGAAAGAATATGTGAAATAATCATTCTGGAATTTGGGAAAATAAAGTATTAGGGAATGCTGGAGGATTATCTGCTAATATTAAGTGCCCATTGAGTATTTTATTCAGAAACTTAATATGACTAAAATAAATATGGTTGAGTGATATTCTCTAGTAATACTGATGGACTCATGACAGACACAAATAAGAAAAATGATAGATTTACCTAGAACTAGGATGTTTCCAAGTAGAGAGGAAGGGGAAAAAGAATTAGAGATTTAACAAGAAGGTGAATATTTTCTGGACCATAAAATTTATTGTTGCTAGTGTGGAAAGGAAGACAGGTAATAGATAATATAAAACAATTTTGTAAGGATAATAAATTCTAATGATTTCAGAGAATTGTGGGAGTTTGAGAAGTAAATTAAATAGGTGAAAAAATAAAAGCAGATATGAAGTGGATACCAAGGAGTGTAAATTCCAAGTCATAGGGTATACATTGCTTAATTTTGATTATATTCTTTTGCAATAAAAGTCACCTAAATCCCTAGATTTTAAGCAAACAAGACAGTGATACATGTTAGAAAATAAAAGTATCATATATGGATCATGTAAATGTAATAGCTGTATTAGAAACAACTTATATATCTTCAAAAATCAAACATAATGCAGTTGACATTACAGAGAAGAGGAAAAATGATAAATTATAAAAATTAATTTTATGTAGTTTATTATTAATATGAGACCAAATTAAAATGGATTTCTACTTCACAAGTGCATTAAAAATAACTAACTCCATGTATTTCAAATACTTTCTAGGACTGAAGGCAAAGTTTTAAATTTTTACCTTTAAATATGGCACACTATCAAAAGATACATAGGGCAAAAGAATCCCTTTTTAAAATTCAGATATATTTGTTTAAGCCACAGTGCAAAGTACATGATTTTGTAGCCAATGTAAGTACAGAATATTATAAAGAGAATCGAATTCTCCATGCAGAAGAATAACTGGGTCCTATTGAATTGGGATCAAAGTATATTCTAATGATATCCTATTTTATACCTTCAGAGACATTGACCTCATTCTTCTCAATTATTATTAATTAGGTCAGGTGCATGTGATACATTCTAGTGACTCAATTGATTCTACTTCCTAAAGTTAAACTTCCCTTTGGTTCTGGACAGTATCTTGCACATAAAAATGTTGGTTATAAGGGCTGTGCATGTGTGTGTGTGTGTGTGTGTGTGTGTGTGTGTGTGTGTGTGTGTGTATGTGTGTGTGTTGTAGTGATGTTAATATACTGTGCCACATTGGATACTACTGGGGTGTTTCTATTTATGCAAATACACAGTGCTTCCCTAATAAGGAATATGAGTCTATCCTTCCTTACCCTCTGTACTTTTCCTGATGCCATACCCTTTCCTTATTGACTAGAGAATTGAATGGATGTAGTTTGCAAGGTGATATCCTCAAAGAATCTCATTGAAATCGGTTCCAGTCTGGTTTTCTATTCCTGTCAGTTATAATATGGAGCACTGCCATCATAATCCATGTTACCTGCTTCTCTGTCATGCTTTCACCACCACCATGGAATGAAATCCTATGAAATTGTGTGCCAATTAAACCTTTATTTTCTTAACGTTGTTTCAGTCATTTTGATCACTTTGATGCAAAAATTAACTAATACACCTCCTTTATTTCAAACACTAAAGTTAAGTGAAATAATAAGTACAGAAGTATCTATTACAGTCACAAACTAATACCAATGAAATTAAGTATCTTTGCCTTGGGCTGAGGCATTTTCTGAGAGACTAACAACAAATTTTTGCCATTACAGATGGAAACTTAGGACATTATCTTTATGTAATTGGGCATTAAAGTACTACTTTTTTCATTTTGAAATGAATCATACTTGTGTTAAACTATATTAAAGTTCTGGATAAGCTCAATTCAGATTGCCTAGATTTATAGCCCGCCTACTCATTCTTTACTCCACACTCTTTTCAGAACTAACTGATCACTCACAATCACAGAAACATCATGAAGACTTTTTACAAATCTCTAATCTTACTGCTCTGCCTCATGCATATTTGATGTTTTTAGGACCTAGAGGTCTTCAATCAAATTTTGTTCAGACTTTGGACCTCCTCTGGCTAGACCAATTACTTGAACTTTTACAGAAAGCCATTTTATTTCAATTGTGACCAGGCCCACTGTTTTTGAGAAAGTAAAAGTTATGTGCTAGTAGTTACCGTCTCTCAAACAAAAAACCTAAAAAATGGTTATTGAATAAGAAGTTACATACAGCTGGGGAGAATAAGAGTAAGGATAAGTGGGGAGTAATTTGCCAATTGGTTATAACTTTGTAGGATAGGGGAAATAAATTCAGATGTTCTATTGCTCATCTGACTGTAAGGTGACTGTAGATAATGATAATGTGCTGTACACTTTTTAAAAATCTGGAAAAAATATTTTTAATATTGTAAGCATGAAGATACAATAAATAGTTGATATAATAGATATGTTTACCATCACTTAAACATTAGACAAATTATACACGTATAGAAATATCACCTGGTAGCCTGAAAATAAGTACAATTTTTATATGTCAATTTAAAACATAAATAATTTTAAAAGTTACAAACACAAAAATAAACTCCAAATACAATACAAAATTAAACACAAAATAAATTCATGAACCTACCAGAAGAATGTTTTTATGTTTAAAAAAAGCTTTGTTATAAAAAGCCATAAGCTATTCAATAAATCTGAGACTATATAAAAATTTGATGTTTCCAAGACAAAGATATGATGTTTAAAGGAAAACAGTGTAGGCATGTTTATAAATGCCTTTCCCAAACACTCAAGATCAACAACACAATTAAAGAGAGACAAAAGTACCTCTAAGGTAAAATGCAAGCTGTAAAGAGAATACCACCTAAAAAATCAATAAGAAAGAGCAACTAAGTTAGAAAAAGATTCATATGCAGTAATGAGATGTTCTCATATCCAGTTAGAGTAAAAACAATGGCCATCACCCAGAAAATTTTCCTTTACTGAGTAGGTTTTTCAAAGCTCCATTCATATCTCGATTCCTCAGACTATAGATAAAAGGATTTAGCATAGGTGTGACCAGAGTGTACAACACAGCAACAATCACATCCTTCTCACTAGTGTTACTGGATGAAGGGACAAAGTATAGCCCAATAATGGCTCCATAGTACAAGGAAACCACAGAGAGGTGAGAGCCACATGTGGACAAAGCTTTGCAGATTCCTTTGATGGAGGGAGTTCTCAGGATGGTGGCCCCAATGTGGCCATAAGAGACCAGAATGCATATGAGTGGCAGGGTAATGACCACCACTGCCAACGTGAGGATAACAAGCTCATTGATGGTTGTGTCTGAACTGGAGAGCTTTAGTAAGGCAGAGAGGTCACAGAAGAAGTGGTGGAGGGTGTGGTCTCTAAAGACAGAGAGACGGGCTAGGAGGAGGGTATGCACAAGGGAATTGGCAGAGGAGAAGGTCCAGGACACAATTATCATCAGGAAGCAGAGTCTCTGACTCATGATGGTGGTATAATGGAGTGGGTGACAGATGGCCACATACCTGTCATAGGCCATTGATGTGAGAAGGAAGTTGTCAATACACCCAAACAATAAGAAGAAATATACCTGGGAGATGCACTCAGCATATGAGATGGATTGACTCTGTGTCAGCAAATTCATGAGCATCTTTGGAGCTGTGACTGATGAGAAAGAGATGTTAGTGAAGGCCAAGTGGCTGAGGAAGAAGTACATGGGTGTGTGGAGGCGAGAGTCCAGCCTGATGAGCAGGATGATGAGCAGGTTTCCCAGCACTGTCGTTAGGTACATGGCCAGGAAAAGAGCACAGACTACACCTTGCTCCTCTGGCTGGATGGGGAGCCCCAGGAGGATGAATTCAGACACACTGCTCTGATTCTCTCTCCTCATGCTCTTTTACTTATCTTTTGATGGAAGTAAAAAAAAAAAAGAAGACACAAAAGACAGAGAAGTCATTGTGAATATCATATAATAAAAGCATGGTTTTGGCCTATGTTGCGCATGCATTTTAACCTGAATATCTCAAGCTTTTGCTAAATTAATGGGCTAGTAATGGGATTAATCAAATGATATTTTTCCACCTGAGAACCCACCAACATATTTTTGAGAAACCATGAAACATTAGAACAATCATCAGATCACACCAGTTTTAAACTTAAAGTGGACAGGAATCCATGATGGAAATCTGAAATTAGAGAATCAGGGTGCAAGTTCTGGTTTATAAAAAAAATAGTGGAAAAACTTATTGATGACTTCTAATGATCTTTTGGCCTGACTTAACCTCTTTCAAGCCACTGAAATACACTTTGGTTAGCACTTAATTTTCATGCACTAAATCAAGATGATCTATAGCCATACCACCCTGGTGTCCAATCCCATCTAGTCTCAGAAGCTAAGCAGGGTCAGGCCTGGTTTGTCCTTCAATGAGAGACCACCTGCGAATACTGGGTGCTATAGGCTTTGGGAGAAGGACCTGGTAGCTCACTCCCAAAACAATCAGCCATCAAAAACGCTATGAATAGCAGAGAAGCATTGACACAGTGCCAGGAACGGCACAGTGCCAGCTAGTGCTTCATTCTGTTGTACACAGGATTGCTATGAGTTGGACCTGATTTGATGGCACACAACAATAACAACAACAACAAATCACCACGAAAGAACTCACTGGACTGCTTTGAATCTCCAGGATACCAGTACCTGGAGACTTGGTGGAAACAGCATATGTATCAGGTTGAAGCAAATGCATCAAGTGCTTGAATCCAGCTCAATAACAAAACATCTTGTGACATACCTTGTAATATATGCATTAGTTCTTCTTTAAAGAAAATTACTTCCCACTCAACACTTTCAATCTTTTCTTACCCTTTCAAAAGGAATTTTCATGGACTATGGGGAAAAAGTCTACTTTCCTTCCAAGTTCCCATCTTATATAGTCCCTCACCTCAAACTATATCATCCTTATTTAGGTCTGTAGAACAGTCAGAAACATTTGATTTTCCAGTTACATCCAGGCTCTGACAAAGAGGAGGTTCTTTGTAAATGTCTGCCTGGATTAACAAATCGTAAATTCTCTGTTTTCTTGCCTGCAGCCATAGCCCTGTGGCATCCGATCCCATCAGATCTCGGAAGCTAAGCAGGGTCGGGCCTGGTTAGTACCTGGATGGGAGACCGCCTGGGAACACCAGAAGCTGTAGGCTTGGGAGAAGGACCTGGCAACCCCCTCCCAAAAATCAATCTGCCATTGAAAACCCTATGAACAGCAGAGAAGCACTGACAA